>PVIY010027158.1:0-21759 GCA_004026745.1 Myrmecophaga tridactyla
AAACATCTTCAACAGGCTAGGACCAGAGCTCCTGTTCTAATCACAGAGCTTTTCCTGTGTTTTTACCTGGTGGCTGTCTCCATTTCCAGAGTTAAATCCTTACAGCAGCAGATTTCAAGCATTTTTATTTTAGTCTCAGGACCCTTTGCACTCTCAAAAATGAGGATCCTGGGGTGCACGGGTGGTTCAGTGGTTAGAATGTCCGCCTTTCATGTAGGAGACGAGAGTTCAATTCCAGACCATGCACCTTCCCCCCCCAAAAAAATGAGGACCCTAAAGCTTCTTTCTTATATGAATGATCCCTCTCCATATTAGAAATTAAAATAAAATATTGAAATATTTATCTAATAAATCACTTAAATAATAGCTATTAGGTATTAACATAAATAACATAGTTTTTAATGAAAAATCACTTTATTTTCCAAAACCAAAACTAGATAGTGAGAAGAGTTCTAGTGTTTCATATGTTTGTAAACCTCTAATTCGTGGCTTCATACAGAACAACTGGATTCTCACATGTGCTTCCCCTGAATTTGTTGCAATATGTTGTTTTGGTTGCAATATGTTGTTTTGGTTTCAATATGTGAAGAAAATTTGGCTTCCCATAAATAAAAGTTGGGAAAAAGAGGAACCTAGAATGATTTGAGGGCCCTCCAGGTCCCTAGAAGATTTGAGGGGCTATTGCTTCTGAGCAGCACTGCTCTGTAACAAATGCCAGATTCCAATAGAAACAGTGAATCTTAGCTCTTTGGCACCAAAAGGCCCTTAGTGACAGCCCTGGCCAGCTTTTTGTAGGGCCTCTACCATCTCATATCCAACTCATAAAATGGGAGAAAATACGGAGCATTGCCCTTCCTTTTCCCAACATCGATAAGTTCTTTTCACTTTTTTCCATTGATTTAACTACAGTGTTGATGACAAATCAGGTTGCTCTCTATTAAGAGCTGTCTAGAACCTCAGAGAACCTCAACAGATGTTTAAAAAAGATTTTTTTTTAAAAAAAAAGCATCATTTTCTCATTGATTTTATATTTTTCACCTAGCTCTGATAGTGGCTTGAACATATGCTGACTCACTGCTGCTGAGCTTTTGTCTGCCAGGAGAAATGTTTCTTCCCCAGAAAACCTCAGTTTGATTCCCAGATTCTCTATTACTATGGTAAAGCTGAATTCAGGGAGAAGTATCTTTTTTTTTTTAAGAACTGGAAATATTTGAAGTCATTCATCTGGAATATCTTAATATCAAATGACAATATATGCATGATAATTTTTATTTAATTTTTAGAGTAATTTTTAATTCTCATTCGTGCTTTCATAAATTAAGATTAAATCAGGAATTATGCGTGTTTCCATAGCTTCTTGGCTAAAAAAGGAATGGCCTTTCACACATGCTAGTTAGATAAGATGGGGGGGGGGAGTTGATAATCCGCCCTGTCAGACATCTAAGAGCCCTACAAGAGGATGATGTGTTTGCTGAACACACAGTTTGCATTTTTTAAAAGGCAGCAGCTGTAGTGGGGCAGCTTTCCACAATTAGCTTCCATCTCCGGTGCTGACTGGCAACCTCTCCTCTTCATCCAGCATCCTCTCCCCCTCTCTGCTGCCCTGTTATTTATACATTAAGGCAGACTCTTCTGTGTATCTGGGGAGAAAACAAAGGGTCCTTCTTGGAATTATCACCATCAAAGCTGGCTGATGGAGCTCCCAGTCACTCCACTTCAAAAGGAGCTGTGTTAGGAAGACCTGGTGAGTTCCATGAAGATAATATTGTTGGAACTCAGAACATGTAGAACGTTCCACTTTTAGTGCACTTATTTTAGAGGGCCGACTCTATATAACACTCATGGACAATCAGTTATGTGCCTGATAATCTGTAACCTGTGCAATGCTGTAATCCCTTGTAATGAATCTCTTTCCATAGGTCTTATTCCTAGGAATTGGATTTTGTCAAAAATATTGGGGAAAGAAAACATTGAATAAATGTCGTATTTTATACACAAGGTTTATTCAAATATAGGAACTCGCATCATTTCCAGGACCATGCACCCCAAAGAAAGAACTAGCAACAGATTTCCTTTTCTGAAACAAATTATCTGTGAATAAAAGCTGCAATCTGAATCTCCAGTAAGTTTCAATGACCTTAAGCCACTACTAAGGAAAGAACTAGTGCCCAGTCACCCCAAGTGGGCCACCCTTCTTTCACCCTGGGAGTCCCAGACCCCAGGCCAAGGTCAAAGGGGCACCATATAACTGAGCGCGGGACAAGGGTGCAGGAGCCAGGACACACGAGGGTGCGGGAGCCAGGACACACGAGGGTGCGGAGCCAGGTCACACGAGGGTGCAAGAGCCAGGTCACACGAGGGTGCAGGAGCCAGGTCACTACGAGGGTGCAGGAGCCAGGACACACGAGGGTGCAGGAGCCAGGTCACATGAGGGTGCAGGAGCCAGGTCACACGAGGGTGCAGGAGCCAGGTCACACGAGGGTGCAGGAGCCAGGTCACACGCATGACCCGCCCCACAGGCTCGCTGATCGCTGTGGTTTCTGAGCCAAATAAAAGTGCTTTCAGATTATCCATGTGTCTTCTACTCTAGGGATTTAGGGCTGTCAAATTATTTTTGTGCTGATGAGGAAGTCTGAGTCAAAATAAATTTCCTTTCCACCCCATTATCTGACATTCAACGGATTGCTGAATGCAGACTGCGAGTCTTTTAAAACTGCTGGAGCCCTACCCCGACTCCAGGCACTGGGTGAAGGGAAGCTGCCCGCGGTTCCGGGGACTCTCATTGGCCTCCTGATGTCCCAAACAGCAAAGCTCAGGTAGGCAAGGGGAGCTCCGGCCACAGTAAACCCCCCTCCACTGTTTTTTCCTCTTCAGTGGCTGCTGAGGCTCTTCAGATAAACACGGAAACCCCTGACGTGTCCTCCTGGCCCCTGCTTCCCTCTCCAGCCTCCTCCTCTGAAATCAGACGCAAAGCTTGCTCTCCTTCCGTCTCCATGCTGTCTCCTAGTTCAGAATGAACTGGTTCTCTCTGCCATCTGCTCATCTTTCAGGAGCAGCTCTGGTGTCAAGTACTCAGGGAAACTTCTCTGCTGCTCCAGTTAAGTCAGAAACCTTTATTATATTCTCTCACAGTAAAGTTGCAGTCCACGCTCTTCCTCCATGTGAGCTGACACAATGGTGATTATACATTCATTAATGTGGTCACTTGATTAATCTGTGGCTACACACATTAATAAATAATGTTTACTGAGCACTTGTTATGTGCCAGCAGTTTTCTAAGTATGTCACGATTTATATAATTGAATCTTCATAGATCTATGAAATAGGTACTACTATCATATTAGCCTCTCAGATGATGGATTTAAGGCCCAAGAGATCTAGCAACTTGGGAGATCATAGAATTGGAAAATTGAAGAACCAGTATTCAAACTCAATCAGCTTAATTCCAGAGCTCACCCTCCTCACCACAACACTAGAATCGGGCACACTGGCTGTCTTGCTTAGCATTGTATCCTCAGTCCCTGGGAAGAGTGGGTACTCATTTAAAATGTGTTGCAATAATCAATAATTCAGGAATTGTTTGGGGTGCATTCATTTTCTTTTTGGCCCGCAGGAGATCCCCTCTGTGCCTTGTTTATCTTAAGTTCTCTTCACAAGCTTAACAGACGCTCAGCCATATGGGCCTCTTCCCCAGAAACTGAAACTTGCTCCTGCCACACACATCTGCAAAAACCTGGAGATGGAGCGTAAATCCCAGGGTCCCTGGATCAAGTAGGGGACAGAATCAGTCAGAACTCCTAGGAAAGTCAAAGTCAGGAAGGGTCAGTCTGGGGTGAGAGGTCATGAGCAAGACCAAGTGCAAGGATGACTATTGGTCTGCAGTGATGGGTCAGGCCATGTGGCCCTCATTGTTCTTCTGCTTTGGACAAGTCCACAGAAGAAAGGAAGAGAATTTCCCTTTACATCCTGGGCAGGATCCACCTGAGGAATAAACTAGGGGTAGGTCTGCTCAGGCTGCAAATGCTGGTCAGATATCATGGAAGAAAGGCCAATTTGAGTTGCTTTACAACATCTTCTAACTCAACCCTTGAAAGTACCAGGAGCAAGTTGTTAGGGAAAGAGGGGCTGTTATGAACTGAAAGAGCAAGGGGCCTATTTTATTTTCTGAGTGCATTGTCACTAGAGGAGCCATAAAGAACCAAGAATTTGGGACCTCATCAAGGCCTAATGCATTTCTATACTTTTAAACACAGATTATCCTCGTGGCAATGAAAATTAAGCTTGTCATAGTCTCTCTGAAGAAATATTCCCTGGTGCCCTACAAACAGGAAGGGCAAAATTCAGGAGGCAGGGGTCTATCAGTGACACCCATGTGGAAATCAACTTGGTTGTGACCTCTGAAATGGTGAACCCCGAGAAATAGAGTGGACACAATAGAAAATTTTTGTTTCACAAAACAATTTCCCACTGTTTACTGATGCTGACAAATATTGTAATTATGATGCCTTTATGTTATAGACTCTTGTCACTTCAAGAAATTCTTTCCTTTCCTCCCACATTTTTTCTGAGACGGTAGATGAAGGACTCTGTGGCAGAGATTACCAATCGCCTACTACAATACTCAACCCCTTTATCTTCCCAGTAATAGGAATCCAAATTTTAAGTAGGCACTTGGCCATCCAGAATAAGAGCCTATATTTCTTGGCCTCATTTGCAATAATTGTGTCCAGGTACCTAAATTTTAGCAAATAACATATAATTAGAATCGTAGTGTGGGACTTCTGGTAAGGCTGCTTGAAGAGATGATTTAGCAAAGAGGGTCTCTTTTTTTCACTTCTGATTTTGCTCCTTCTACTGGCCTACAAGTTAGACTTAATGGCTGGTGCACTAGCAGCCATTGGACTATGAAATGATTCTGGCTTTAAAAGCCAGACATTAGAAAGGTAGAACTGAAAGACTGGAAGCTAGAAGAATGACACCCTCTAATCACAATTTCATCTCTGCATTGCCTACCTTGCTGGTCTTTTAAACCAGTATTGTTCTAGTTTGGTAGGCAGCTCAAGCAGATACCATGAAATGCATTGGCTTTATAAATGGGAATTTATTAACTACAAGCTTAAAGTTTTGAGGCTGAAAAAATGTCCATTATCAGATGATCTTTCTTCCCAAGGATTAATTGCTGGAGATCCTGGACTGCTTTGTTATATGGTAAGGCATATGGTGACATCTGTGGTCTTTCCCTTCTCTTCCAGGTTTCGTTGTTTTCAGCTTCTTGCTTCCATGGCTTTCTCTATATATATAAAGCCATCTTTTATAAAGGAGTCCAGTAAGAGACTCAAGACCCACTATGGGCCATACCTTGACTGAAGTAACCTAATCAAAAGGTCCTACTTACAATAGGTCCACACCCACAGGAACCAATTAACTTTAAGACATACTTTTCTCATATCCATGCAACTTCAAACCATCAAAACTGTATTTTAGAATTTTTCTATTTTTTACATCCAATTTAATCCAATTAAAGCAAGCAATAATCTAATCTTTTTAGCTTCCAGAACTATGAACCCATGCTATCATGACAATCTCAGTAACTTGTCAACCTTCATCCAGGGCTCTGGAAATGATCTTTATTTTCTACCATTTGTTTTCTATTTTATCAATAGTTTATCTCCCAACTAAAGGTACAAGAGAGGTTCATTGTATCTGCTATACTTCTAAGTATCTTTGTCAATAGTTGTCCACCACGACATTAGTTTTTCAGTTTTTTAAAAATTCTTTTAGTTAGTCTGTTAGCATAGTTCAATGCAAAACAAAAAAACAATAACGAACAAATTATCAGTCAGCACAGTCCTCTGAACTCAACTGAGGACGCCTTTTGCAGTCAAATATTTCAGTCATCTCAGTGCACCATCTAGGCAGCATGCTGCCAGTTGTCATGTGGTCAAAATCAGCTGATAAAAATAGTTACCCTCGGTGGGCCGCGGTGGCTCAGCAGGAAGCGTTCGCACCTGCTGTGCCAGAGACCTGGGTTTGATTCCCAGTGCCTGCCCGTGCAAAACAACAACAAAAAAAAAAACAGCTGTCCTCCTTCAGAAGTTGCCGGGAGAGCCAGCAAAACTCCCCAGCCATATACAAAGGTGTCTAGTGTGTGTCCTCTATCTTTGAGGTTCCCTACTAATTATTGAGGGGATCTCCACTACCCCCAAAAAAAGGAATGACACAACCCATTCCCTTTATTGTAAAATTAAGGGTAGGTAAGGAAAATACATGACAAGGTAAATAATGTCATGGAGCTGACAAGTCAGCCTGCGGTATGTAATGGACTTCCGGTTACACGTGTACCTTTTTAACCACATCTGCATATAGATAACAAAGAACAGTTACCTATCACCTTGACTATGCCACAGCAAGTGTCCAGCAAGTGTCCTAGAATGAGAATTTGCAGTGAATTTATTATTCATTCATGTATTCCTTCCACAAATGATGCGTTCCTATACCCAGGCAATCTATGCATTACCATATGGAAGGCAATGACCTAAGTAATAGAGATAAAATAGATGAGCAAGTTAGACACAGTCCCAGCCTTTATGGAATTTGAAAATAGGAAAATGCAATATATTCTAGAAATGCTATGGCAGGAAAAGCATAAGGTCCTATAGGAGCATGAGAGGGTATTAGAGTAAGTTTAGAATCCAGGGGAGTTAGTGAGGAAGCGTAGAGGAAGGCCCAGGACGTGCAATGACCCCTCAGCCACGAATGAGTCTTGGCTTTTCCCCAGGGATACCAGTGAGCTGTAGAACATTTTTAAGCAGGAAAAAAACATTTTCAAATGAGCATTTGAGGACTAGCATCATACTACAGCATGGGAGATGCACCAAGAAGAAGCAAAGCTGAAGACAAGGAGATCAGTTAGAAAGTGCTGTAGAAATCCAAGTAAGAGATGCTGGTGGTCAGATATAGGGCGACAATAGCAGAAATGGTGAAAAATGAAATAATGGTTTTCCAAAGTACTTAGGAGCCAAAACCAGCAGGCCTTGGTTATTGTTTGGAGGAAGAACAGAGGAAGAATGAATATGAGATTCCTGACCTTGACGCAGAGATGTCTGCTGGTATCAGTCATTAAACCAGAAGAGCAAGCAAGTGGGGAGATGGGTGAAATTTTGGCCGTAGGGTCTTTTAGGGTGTCAGCCTCACTGAGAAGTGAGGCGTCTATGGTTCTGAAGCTCTGGAGAGACATCTGGGCTACAGACATGAATGTGGACATGAGCAGCATGTAAATCGTAACTGGGGACCTGGAAGGTGGCTGAGTTGCCTATGAAAGCTGAGTAGGGTGAGAAAGGAGGGCTTTTCCCTGGACTCTGAGAACCAGCAGTATTTATAGGAAGGGGGGAAAAACAATCCTTAAAAGAGATCGTGTTGCAGATACCGAGGAAAGAGACCCCTGAAGCCAACAACACAATGTGTGAGTTTAGACACCCCCAGTCCAAAGGAGGCACCTCTGAGGGGGTCTAGTGGTTTTGCGTAACTGGGACTTGAGTGCCGACAAAATGAGTCAGGCCAGGAAAGGCCAAGAATCGGACTTCCAGGGGATTACAGAATTGGACAAAGGTATGAAATCTAAATAGACAAAGAGGTCAGGGAAAATAAATATGATGTAGCATACTCGTCCGAGTGAGAAAGGCCAAACAGACCACACACGCTGCAAACCCGAGCTCAAAGCAAAGCCGCAAATGCAAGGATACAAATCCAGACAGGCAGGAAGGTTTCAGAAAGTGTGATTGTGGGTCTATTTAAATTATTAAATCTCTATGAAATTAGGGCTATACATAATTTACGTAAGATATGGCTCCTTTCCTCAAGGAATTTCTATTTTAACGAAATTCTCCTTTTAAAAATATCTGTTCCTAGGGCTGGCAAAGTTCCACTTTGCTAGTGTTTAATAATGGCCATCTTATTAGAACTGATTTGTTTGCTTTTTAAGGAAGTCATCACAGCTTTAAAATCTTCAGCCTGTGTCTTCTATAATAAAAATATTTAACTTCTGTATCTTTTCGGGCTATTGAACAATGTTTCCTAAGTTTTTGCATGATATTTTGTGCAAAAATATAGAATTCTATAAAATTGCTTCAAAATAACCAAAGAATACAGTCTCCTACTTAAATGTGGCCTTTGGGAGTATACACTGATGCTCCAATTAGTCTGGCCATGATGCTGAAAAGCCAAACCCTAAAGTCCTTCTTTTTTAGTAGGTGCTTGTGCAATGTCCAGAATTTCCACCTGTAGGTTTTTTAGGGTGATCTTGTTTTAGGGATTAATAAAATATGAAGCATAAAAAGAGGTCAACACATCATATAATTGAACGATTACATCACGCGCTGAAGAAGAATTTTGAAATACAGATTTTCTAAGCTTAGATGATACTCTGATATCAAAGTAGTTCAAACTATTGCAATTTGCTGATTCAGGAACCAAGTTTGTGGTAGAGATACTATTTCCCAGGAGGACCACCTCTTCCTCTGGCTGGGCTGGGAGGAAAAAGGCATCCGGACCCGGACAATCAATCCGATCCCAAGCAGTGGCCACCTGGAAGGCAGAGGCTGGCGGGAATCTGTGTAGCACACTGCCATCTACTGTGCCTCCAGGGGAACTGGAGCCCGGGACTTCATCATTTATGATCGTAGAACTTGCTGCAACCAACCAATGAGCCTCAATTTCCTTTGGGTTGTGGGAGGTTTTATGATTGTTCGAAAAGAATGCAAATGAGAGGCATGTGCTTATACAGTTCGATTCACCGAAATCCATAGAACGATAAGTTTAGGAACCATGGAGTAAAATTAGACAGGAAGTTTTCCCACAGAGGGGAAATCAGTTTATAAAATTTGTAAGCACTTCTCTTGGCATCACAGAGAACAGACAAAAAGCCATTCTGGTTTTTTTGATCAAATCCCAAAGTAGACAACTCTGAGATGAATAAATTACGCCCATGTGAAAGGAAAGAAAATATTCATGTAAGCTTCTCTGTTTGCTCCGCTAGTATATCAGGCGGTGGTTCCGAGATGAACAGACTGCCCTTGGTCCATTCCCTCCGGTTTTAATCTTGGTACCTGACTTCCAGCCATTTCCCTGCAATAAGGCCAAAGGAAAGGAGAGAAAGGAAAGGAGATGCAATGAACCTACGCACATAGGCTCGTTAGCTCCCTTCATTAGCAATTTTGATAAGTCGGTAGGGGGAGAGATTTTGAAACTCAAATAGGGTTTCGTTATTGATTTAATTCACAACGACTATGCCTAATCTCTAATACCATTAATGACTGAGTTCTGGACAGGTTTCAATTAAGTAGGTAGGTGAAACCTGTGCCTAGCAAATGACTGACACACAATTAGTATCTAATACCAGTGCCCCCTGGTGAGACCAGCTTGGTGAAGAATTGACTGACTCACACCCAGCTTGAAACAACACAATTCCAAATACATTTTGTCCTAATATGATAGGTGTGGTTTTGTGAAAATTACTCTAAGGAGAGTAGCAACTTAAGATGATACCTTGAGCAGGTAAGTAAAATAGAAGCATCTGAAGAGAAACAGGAGGCTAAACAGCGCAATGGGGGAGGATGTGGGGTGGGGGAAAGTCCCAAAGCCATTCTTTCTGCTGTGGTATTTTGTGCAGTGTTGGCTCTTACCCTGTTTCTCAGTCCAAAAACTCCATTATGACATTTTAATTGATTATACCAAGGGAAAAGGTGGTATTATTTTGTTTTGGTTTTTGGAAGCCAGTTTTTCTTTAAAGAACTTTTGCAAGAAAGACTTGCCTTTAAAGTCTCCAGATCTCTATGGCTCTTTCAGAGGATATCTGAGCTCTCTGTTCAAGAAAAACTAACAGTTGCAAAGGCACAGTTGTCCCTGAGGTAACAACTCAGCTGTTCTAGGCTTTCATTTCCCCCATGAGAGCCTGATGCGGAATTTCAGAACAGCCTGGCCCCTATAGAGTTACAGGAGCCTTCAAACCTCTGTGACCACCCACAGTTTTCACTACACAAGGGATTGAACAGAATCACCAATTTCTCTCTCCTCCAAAGTGAGATGGGTTAGTAGCAGAGGCAATTTTTCCATCATCACTTCTTATGCTCCAAAAATGTATTTGTCTCATCTTTCCACCTAGAAAGGGTGAGGCCAAACAAAATACCATCTGGGCCCCTAGTTGTCAACATCCTCTGCCTGAGTCATGCTTATATAAGTTCAGCCAGGAACTCCCAGGCCTTCTCCCTCTTCTTTCTCTCTGTATGTCCTTATCTAAAATGCTTACCTCCCATGACCGTGCATGTCTCTCCACCACTTCAGCCACCATCCCAGACTCAACCAGCACTACCTGTGGTCCCAACTACCCCTACAGGCTCTGTGCTGATTGAAAGAATCATGTACCCCAGAAAAGACATGTTTTTACTTGATTCAACTTTGGGGGGTGGGCAGTGGTTTCTTTTAATCCTAATTCAATACTGTAGGGCAGAAATTTTTTATTAAATTACCTCCACAGAGATGTGATGTACCCAGTTGTGGGTGTGACCTTCAATTAGATGGAGGTGTGACTCTACCTATTCCAGGTGGTGGGTCTTGATTAGTTTACTGGAACCCTTTAATGACAGAGCTGACAGAAACTTCAGAGCAAAGCTGACAGATACTGAGACTTGGAGAGCAGAGACATGGATATTTGGAGATCCTTGGAGCCCAGCAGACATTGTCATGAGATGTTAAGCAAGCCAGAACCTGGAGAGAGCCAAGGGAAGCCAAGAAATGAAATCTAGCCCTGGAGAAGTAAAGTAAGTAACCCCCACAGGAACAGAGGCTGAAAGCAATGGAGGCCAGGAGCAAGGGACCAGCAGATGCCAACCACGTGACTGCCCAGCTGACAGAGGTATTCCTGACCCATCGACCTTCCTTGAGTTAAGATATCTTTACCTGGATGCCTTAGTTTGGACATTTTTATAGGCTTAGAGCTATAACCTTGTAACTTATTAAATTCTCCTTTTAAAATTCCATTCCAATTCTGGTATATCACATTCTGGCAGCTAGCAAACTAATACAGCCTCCTAACTGGTTACCTGGCATCCACTCTATTCCCCTTCCAGTCCTTTGGTTACTCAGACCTGCCACTCCCTGCTCCTTCATTAAAACTCTTCACTGCATTCCCATTGTCCCTAAGACAAAGACCAAATTCCTTACCCAGACCTACAAAGCCATGTATTACCAGTGTCTAGACACAGTCTACTTTTTAAATTTTATCTTCCACCACTCTCCAATTTTATTCTGAAAATACAGTCCTGCTTTCAGTCCCATGATGGTCCTGCCCCCCATGCCTGAGCATGAGCTGATGTGAGGCTCTTTTGGCTGGGAAGGCACCCCCCCCTTCATCGCATGGTTTACATCTCTCCATCTTTTAAACATAATTTCTTCTGAGAATCTTTCCCTGAGCCCTACCTAGTCAAGGTCTCATGCCTTTGATAAATTGTCTCATAAAAATCATTCCTGTCGTTTAATTATTAATATTGTTTTTATTATTATCAAATAATCAAATTATTTAATGTGACTGTCGGTTTATAGTCTGTCTGTCCTTGCAGATCGTGCGTTTCATGAGGGCAAGAAGAGTTGCTGCTCCCCTTTATATGTCAAAAACCTGGCCAGGGCTGGCTTCAGGGACATGTCACCTGTGGGGTCACAAAGGACCCATAATTACAAGAGTTCCAGCAATGCTCTGCTGTTGCCATCTTGAAATTCTTAGCAATTTTTTTAACAAGGGGCCACACATTTTCATTTTGCACAGTGCTGTGCAAATTATGTATCCCATCCTGCATCTAGCATAATGTTTGACCCACTGAAGATGTCAATAAATATATCTTGAATAAGTGAATAATTCTATATAGCACAATTAACACACAGGTGACTATGCAGACAATCTTACAAAAGTTAGATTACCATACATTTCACATGCAATGAGAAGTTCTGCCCCACTGTGATTCTCATAGCATAGTCACAACATTTTATTAACATTTAATGGAGAAGATATAACTGCCGTTCTCCATGAGAGAAGTAACAAACCTAAAGGACACTGTCCCGTTCTGAACCTGTGGTGGACTCCAGAAAAGCCATGCCCTTTGATTCTCATTCAATATTGCTGGGTGGGAGTATTTTGATTGTTTCCATGAAGATGTGACCTGCCCAATTGTGGGTGATAACTTTTGATTAGATTATTTCCATGGAGGTGTGTCTCCACCCACTGAAGGTGGAGTTGCTTGCTGGAATCCTTTAAAAGAGGAAACATTTTGGAGAGAGTCCCTTTTTGGTAGAGTCACGAGAAAGCCAGCAGATGCCGCCATGTTCGCCATATGCCCTTGCAGCTGAGAGAGAAACGTTGAACATTGTCGGCCATCTTGAACCAAGGTATCTTTCCCCAGATGCCTTAAATTGGACATTTCTATAGACTTGTTTTAATTGAGACATTTTCTTGGCCTTAGAACTGTAAACTAACAATTTATTAAATTCCCCTTGTTAAAAGCCATTCAGTTTCTGGTATATTGCATTCCGGCAGCTAGGAAACTAGAACAGACACTCAAGTACACAGAGCTGATATAATGATATGAATTAAGAGAAGACTTTTTGAGGTGACTGATCCTGTACTGAGTATTGATGAGAGGAAAGGCTGGCAGTATTGACGTCAGACTTCACTCACTTCCTAGGTTTACATGAAAGCTACATGACCACATGTGAAGCACATTCTAACACTAAATCCCTTGATTAGATCAGTGTCAGGATTTATTAATTTCTTAACTTCATGTAGATATTTTGTTCACAGAGTGAGACAGCTCTGGGTTTTGTTTTGTCCCCAGGTATCTCTTCCTAGCTGTGTGAACCAGGACAGTTAGCCAATCTCCTGAGACTCACTTTCCTTACCTGTAAATTACAGATAATAAAATTAAACTTCTGCTGCTGTGATAATTAAAGGTATATAAAACACCTACTATTCTGCCATGTAAGTTGCCCACTGCTCAAATCCTCTCCATTTATTAATGAATGGACTTAGATAAGGCTTGCCTTTGGGGGATTTGGTCGGAAAACTATAAAACTGGGCCAGAAGTTGAGCAGGTACTGAGTGAAACTACAAGAGCTAAGATCATGATGGTGGGAGTGAGGATTTGCCCTGGTATTGTTTTTTTTTCAATTTATCATAAATGAAAAGTAGCAGTAAAAGATAAAAATGAGAGACAAGTAAATATTGAATTATTTTTCATCATCTTCACCATACTGATCTTATCCCTGGGTTCACAAAGCAACACCAGTAAGAAACCAAAACCAAGACCCTCCAAACCCTGAAGTTTGCATCAGTCTGACATGGTAGAACATGGTAGGCTTTCATGAGGACCATTTATCATTCATCCATCCATTCATTTTATGCAACAATTTGCAAGGCCCTGCTATATATCACCCACCTTGTTACACGCTAAAGGTGCAAATGAAATAAATCATTGTCCTTGGTTCATGAAACTCATAGTCTAGGCTGGTAACCCAACAGACCACAGCATTATATGTGGTTGCCCTATCCTCAGTGTGGGGAGGGAACATTTGAATAGTGAAGAAAAAGTCTACTTCTGCCAGAGTTATGGGCACGGAAGCCAGGATAACCCTTTGATTGTAATGCCCATATGGAATCCACCATACTCTAACAAACATGAGAGTAATATGTCTTCTCTTCCCTGCTGGAGCACATTCTCCTAACAAAGCAGGAGACCATGTTAACTCTTCCTTCTCTCCCCCACATTGCACAGCACAGCTCCCAATAGCATGATTTAAGTTTAAATGGAAGTGACTTGCATTATAGAATGCTTCAGGGAAAAAAATATTGATACATCAAGTACTAGTAGATTGAAAGTGTGAGTAGTGGACAGGGAGGCACATCTTTCGAAGAACTGGGGCAAAACTTTGAAGTTATTCATCTTGCCTAAGAACTGCTGAAATTTAGTCTTTATGGACCCAGGTGCTGACTGCCAGATGCTCAAAAATGATGACAGAACAAAAGAATAGAACGGTTGAATTTATGATTGAGGCTTTTTAAAAAAAAATGTGAATTTCTATCAAAGTACTTTTGATATTTTAAAAGGAGCCCCAAAGATGCCTAAAAATCACATGTGAACATGCTCAGTACCCTGGGCTATTTGACCTATTAAAACACAAAAATTCCCTGCTAGCTCACATAATCATGGAATTTTTCTTTCAAACTTATGAATGAAGCTCTCAGTGTGCATAGACAGTGAGGGAATTTTTTATGAATAGCCTCCCTATTATCATGGTTCATGACATTTTACAATGCAATTATTGTGGTGCATATCATAACATAATTGAGATTCTAGAGATGAAAATGGGAGGGAACAGGTGGGACAAAGTTACTCAAGAAAATGCAAATGCCATTTTATTTGCAAATTAAATTTAAAATATAATGAAGTGGGTGTGGAGATTGATTGAAGAATTAATTGAGAGAAGCAAATTTGGAATATTTCTGTGAGGGATCTCCGTAAAAAGAAATCCTTCTGCACTGGCACATTTCTTCAAAAAGTAAAACTCCTCCTATTAGCTAAAACTCGAATGGAAGCAGATCTTTAGGACATGTTGGATTTACACTCTGAAGCCAATCCGCGAACTTGTGAACTTGCCTGGACATAAGCAACAAGCAATGGGGAATTTCTTCAACCTGAGCTGCAAATCAATCTTTAGGCCAGAGTTTGTTTGTGTACTTAACATTTTGCTCCCTTTGTTCTATCTCTGTGCAAATAAATTTTAAATGAGTTGCTGACATCAAGACACTTCCAAATACTTTTAAATATATCTAGAAATATGTTTATTTAGGATGTAGTATATTTAGCATCTAAATATATCTAAAGCATCTCTAAATGCTTTAGCATTTGGCTCCTAAGAACAGTGGCATGCTCCATCAGAACACATAAATATCATTGTCACAACCAAGAACCAAACTACAAGGATCTCCATTCTATTTGCTTGTCATGCCTTTCAAGTTTCCTTTATTACAGAACAGCCCATGACCACTCTTTTTTACTGCTGCTGCTGTTGCTGTTTTTGTTTTAGATTCCAGGACATTGACATTTAGATCATTCTAAGCCAGTTGACTTGTAGAATGTTCCACCATGGATTTGTCTGGTTGCATCTCACGATTAGGTTAAGACCAATCTTGGCCAGAAATTTTTAAAGTGGCATATACTTGTGTTTACTGTTCAGCTGTATCTTTGAATGCTTATAAAAAAATTAAAAATATATATGATTTAGGTGTTTTAAGTATTAGAAAGTATCAAAGAGAAGAGGTAAAACATTGTTGATTTGTTCTGGTACCAGAGACTTTAGGTTAGTTTAGAATGGTCTATTCATGAGGTATGTGTGCATCTTGAAATTTCTGGCATGTTTTTAAATGATTCACCCAGCCTTTAGAGATTTACTTTAAAACTTCCATTTCTTCCTCCGCTGAGATTTTTGAACTTGAGAATTTAGAAAGTGGTTGTTCATTATCCAAAACCTTTTAAAAGAGTAAAAGGAGTGGGCAGCACTCTAAAGGAAGAATCTTAGTTGCTGGGATAAGAGACAAAATTTATGACTTTCCCACTGAGTCCTCAGCCAATTTTGCCCCTCCCCAGGACCCACTTCTCCAGAGATTAAAACATGCTTGAATTGGAGTAGTCATTTCCTTCCTTCTGTTCAGTGCCAGTTCTCAGAGGAAAACATCCATTTGCTCTTTGATTCTTGTAGCCCAGAGACAGCAATGAAAGGATCCGCTGCTTTAGATTATAAGGATTTCATTTGGGAGGCTCCAGGGCAGGAAAGAGAGTTTGGAGTGTGTGTATGCATCAAGCCATGGGTGTGAGAATGATTTTCCCCAGGTCCAATTAGCTGGACCAGAGCCTGAAATGAACCATTCATCCACCTTAAATTGCTCCACAAAGCAGAGATGACCAAGGGAGAAGTCACTTACGACTCTGCCACTTGCTGCCAGTTTTCACTTTGTCTCTTTGATGTGAGATTTCATAGAAATTGATGTAGTTTTCCATCTCCTCCCACAGGGGGAGTAAAAGGTCCACCTTTCGGTGGGCCAGTGCCCTGAAAGGGGAACATATTAAAATGTGAAAAATTTTCCCATAAAGAGCAAATAGTTGGTTCTACCCTCCTATTGATATGGTCCTACAGTACCAGGTGCAAAGATGCTCACAGTTTGTAATTGTAAGCCTCATACCCAAGTACCAATCAGACCTTAAAGATGAAAGTGCTCCTGATACAGACATGGATTCTAGTCAGACATCTGATGTTCCACACGTAGAACCAAAGTAATCCATTTCTGAGCTGAGAATGTTTACTTCCGACATTCAGCTTCAGGTTGTAAGAAAAAAAAAAAACATGAAATAAAGCATGTGAATAAACCTGGTTGGGCTGCTTGCAACGTGAAATTGCTCTCATTGACTATTTCCATATAAGAGCACATAAATTGAAAGCAGAGGTGTTTTTGTTTGAAGCAAGGAGAAAATTTTGGTAAAGCCATATAGTGTATTTGGCCAAACCTAGGGTAACCAATCGTCCCACTGGGACAGAGGGATTTTCCCATGACAAGGGACTTTGAGTGCTAAAACAGGGCAATTTCTTACCCTAACAAGCCTAAAATGTGCACAGCACCTAAAACATGGAACACTTGCTCCAGTCTAATTCCCATTTTTTTAAACTCATCTCAGAATCAGTGAAATGGAAAAGATAAACCACTTACCGGACTTGAATGGCAGAAAGCACTATATAAGTACAAATGTCCAGGAATACAGATATCTTAGGATTTAATATGATGTGAATAAATGACTTGGAAAAGACTAAGTACCCATGTCCTTTTCAATAGCTGCTTTGTGGTGCTCGCTTCTAAGAAAAGCTAAAACAGACTTTTAACCTCTTGATTTTTTTCTCTTGTGCTGAGAAAACATCCCAAAGTCTCCAACTCCATTCAACTATGTAATGTAATGAATGACCACAGGGGAACCAACAGAGACACAGAAGGGAGGACTCCTCTGGTGTGGTCCTGTTGAATCAATTCCTTAGTCCTTGAATTCTACAGGGCTCTTTTGTTAACATTATCTACTGTAAAGCGCTTCTTGTTCAGAGCATATATACTTCATTAAAATAATTAGAAAAAGAATCTCTATTCTAGCCAAAGCTCAGTAATCCATTGTGAAGTTGGTCCCCAAAGAGACTGTTCAACAACATCATGTCAAGAATTTATAGGAGAGCCAAACAAGTCACAGAGGAAGATATCAAATCAAAACAATTTATAGCATATTGATAAGGATATGCTATGTCTTCTTCAGGAGACGTTTGTGTATGACTTTTGCTTATTGTAGAAGTTACTAATCAATTCTTCAATTATCATCCATTGAGAATCTAAATAGTAGATGGTGCTTTATTATCTACTAATAGTTGGGAAGGCTTTCTAAACAATTTGAGAAGCACAAAGAGAACCAAACTTATCAGCACCAGCCATCAAGATCTAAGAGGATGTGAAAAAGGAAGTAGCAACATGAGCATGAACAGCAAAAATTGCAACTGAATATGATTAGAATTGGTACTAGACTAGCAGGCCTTCTCCAAAAATGTTTCTAATAAGGGAGCATCAGGACATCCTAAATCTGGCTGCCTAGTGGTTTGAGTACAAGGGCTGGGGAGAAAGAGATTAGACGGTGAGAATAAAAAGAAAAGATACTGTCAAGATACAGAGTCATGAAGAGAATGGGATCTGTAGTCAGATGCTCCTGGATTTAAATCCTGGCTCCATTACACATAACTTTGACTTTATACTTTCTTTGACAAATTAAACCTCTGTTTCTACCTATTAAAATAGGAATAATATAAGTTCAAACCATATTAAATTACTGGGTTTTGTAGATCAAAATTGGTGAATATCATCAATTTCATAAGGGCTCACCTAAAGGGCACCTACTCCATAAGTTTGTTACCAGGATTCAGGGAGATAGAAAAGCAGTTCACTTAGGGGTCAAGAGCACAGTCTCTGGAGGCAGATGGACTTGGTTTAAATGCTGGCTCACCACTTACTAGTTGTATGACCTTGGGCAAATTATTTAACCTCTCTCCGCTTCGATTTCTTCTTCTACAAGATGGGGTTAATAATAGTACTTACCTCATTGACTTGTTGTGTTGAGGTCAGTGATCTGTGAATTGTATGTATTCAATAAATGTTAGCCTTCATAAAAAGTTTTGAGCTAGAGCAGTTGATCTCAAGCAAGTCCCAGAAATGATTGGTAGACAATTCAGTGCTCTATCAGCAGTTCTTGTATATAATATTGTCCTTATGTAGATAATGAATAAATAATTGGATCATGATATTTGATTATATATGAAAACAGTATTATATGTGTATTTATACATTTATATATATATATCACATATAGACTGATAAATTTACATATCCTTTATTGGTATCACATTAATAGTAAAGTTGTCATTTGTGATTTTGATTCTTTCATTTCACACTGATACATTAAATTGTTGATATTCAGATCAAAGAATTTACAGAACCCAAAATAATCACTATTTAGTGAGCAAAATAATTTCCTAAATAATCTCTTAATGTTCCAAAAGATTAACGTATCTTCAGACAGAAATCTGTAAACGTCTCATTTAAATTTGTTCTATGTAAAAATAGTTAAGTTGGGATTTGGGGGAAAAGTATGCATCAGAAATCTGAAATGTTGGCTTAGGTTTTTGATTTCCAAGAATAATCATACAAGAAATAGAAAAAATGTCAAGCCAAAACTCTAAGATTTTTCTGCTAGTCATATATTGCAATTTTTATGAACATTTTGGTGGTGATGTGCGTTATGTTATGATGGCCTCCAACATAAATTTGAAATCAACCTAATTTGGTTCAGGTACATATTATAATATTTGTATGTATCAGCCGATCTCTGGCAATTGTATTAATTTATCAGAAGGGTAGCACTTACCTATTTTTTAAATCTAATAATGACTTGCTTTGATTTTAAGGACAAGTTTAGCAAAGATTGTGTGAGTGGTCCCATACATACAAATTCTCTTGGGAATCTTTTTTTTTTTATTATAACACTTTCATTAAAAAAAATCTCTGGCAGTAAATAAAACTAGATAGCGGTTATTTTAAAATAGTGTTAGATGCTCTAAAATCCCACTAAGCTATACCTCGATTGCTAAAAATTCTAATTGGCTCTATCGTGACAAATTCAGAAATGAACCTTTCTTTCATTTTTCATATAGTTTCTAGAACCTTAACAAGGGATAAAGCCTAATGCATGATGGAATATCGGTGTGCAGCTATTGTAAAACTGAGAATTGGAGACTGTTTCATTTTGGATTGCTTTTCTTCATAAAAATTAACTCATAATGATTAAAGTTTCTTTTTGAAATGAAAAATCCATAATAGTGTAAGTACTTAGCCAATCATTTGGATGCCATTTAAGATAAACTAGCATAGATGACTTTAGAATTTTTTTCTCCTCATAGCAAGGAATCCTTTTTTAAGACATCGATTTTTCTTTTGTCCGTGGATTGTAACTGTTTATTAAAAATAGGAAAGTCAATTACTAAAAGAACACAATTCCTCTGCCTTCCCATTTATATGCAAATACCTCAAACACTGCCTTAGGCTAAGCATTGTTTTGCAGGCCAAATCAGAAAAATCCTTCTCAGAAGTCTTGAATAGCATCCATAGCAGGTACTGTTGATCTGTATTTTTAGTGCCAAAGTTTAATATATGTTAATTTCTCAGTGGAGGTGGTTTCAGACTGTCCAAGATTCCAAGAGACAGATGACATTCATTTCCACAGTTTATATGCAAAGTACTCCTAAAATGCTTGCAGGCAGATATAATGCCATTGAACACAGATGCCAACTCAGTGAGCTCATCCAAAAAATTAAAGATTTTTTTTTTTAACTTTTTTCTAATAACATAGTCATATGACTGAAAGCAAGCTAAAATCTCTGGGGTGTGGGTGGGGGTGAGTGGATTTGGTGGTGGCAAAGTATTATGCCTTTTCCTCTCTCCCAGTAGCAAAAAGAGTAGCATTAAACTGGAAAGAGATAAAGAATTTTTTTTTAACCCTACCCATTTATTTAGCAAATAAGGAAACTGAAGCCCAGAAAAGCAAAATGGTTTCCTAGCAGAGTTGCATTACTGGGAGGTAGAGGAAATAAGGTTCTAATTGCCTTTATAAGCCATTGTATCTAACTAACCATTTGAAACTCTTATTTCAAATGTAATAAGAGTTACATTTCAGTTTGAGATCTCCTTTTTCTAACAGTTTCTTTCAATAAATCCACATTATGGATTATTGATCATTATTGGTGACTCATTTTCTTTTAACACATCTTTATATAAAAATAATAGGGATGATGGACTGCAAGCAATATTAAGTGGGAGTTGAGTACATGGTAGCTTGTTTCAACACTCCAAATGGAATGTGTGTGTTTTGATGTAGAAAATTATCTGTCTGCAATAGCAGCAGATTTTAAGTGAGATTTCATCTGTGATTAAAAAAAAGAAAAGTAATTTAGTGCACTGGGTGAGTATCGCAGGAGCTCAGAGAAAGGCGACTTAACCTAATGGGGTGGGAGGGGGGCAGGGGAAGGGGAATGCAACCAGACGGGAGAAAGCGTTAGAGAGGCAGTAAAACATGAAATTTAGGAATAAGACCTAGATTGGAGGACTCGCTTTGCCACATACCATGTATACAACTATGGATGAGTTATTATCTTTTTAAGGGTTTCCTTATTTATGAAATAATATCAGAGAGCTATCATGAGGATTAAATAAGATTATTCATGTAACAAATTTGGCAGGCGGAAGAACATCAAAGCAAGTTAACAGTTTCAGGAGCCTATGGCAAGGGAGAGGTTGGAGACTCAGGAGAGAGACCACGACTGTAGGAATGAGGGGCCTAGGTCAGTGGTTTAAGTTAGTGCTCCAAAGGATTTGGTCTGAAGAAAGGAGCAAGCCATCCTCTGAGCCTGGAAGACAGGTCATGGCGACCAGTGTGGGTACAGGCAGGAGAGGAGCATGTAGGTACTGGCAGCTGAGGGAGGGCTTATCTGGGGCCCAAATGTCCTCAGTGAAGGAGCAGCAAGGGCGTCTGCTGAGACAGAGGAAAGGAGTGAGAGAAGTATGGTGAGAGTGTGGAATGTCTTTGAGGGTATTAGAGAGGGCGATGGCAAAGAACCGGTAAAAGCCTTGACAGGAATTTCTGAGAGACCAGCTGAGGCTGGAGACCAATTGTTTGCAGAGGTCCTGGTTTGCCAGTTAGGGTGGCTTTTCCTCCAGAGTGATTTTCTCCTGAATGCGGGAGTGGAGGGGGAAGGTAGAGCCAGGTTTGCTGGCCAGAGGCAGTGAAAGAATGAGGTAACCAAGAAGGAAGATAACCAAGAAGGAAAATACCCAAGAAGGAAGATAACCAAGAAGTAAGATAAGATTCTCAACTACACCCTTCAGACCAGAAATAAAAGGAAGTCCTCCTACCAGTTGTTGGTGAGGTTCATTTCTGCCTGCTACATTTCTTCCAGAGTCCCAGTTCCAGACCATGTCTGGCCAAAGTTAAATCATGTGCGCAGAATATTTCCTAGAGAATTCAAGTGTTTTGTAGTGTTGGATCTTGACCTACAAGCATTTGCTCCTGGCATGTGAGAAAATGAACTTTT
>PVIY010027158.1:21859-34592 GCA_004026745.1 Myrmecophaga tridactyla
CACCCCATCATCTATATCTCAGTCAAGAATGTGGCCAGTTTAGAAATCAGTGACAGAAACAATCCTCTTCCTTGCCAAAATAAAAGAACCTTAGAACAGGAAAAGAGGTGAAAGATTAATTAAACCACATTTTTTTAATACCCAGAGTAGGAAATTGCGGTCCAAGAAGGTAATGCATTTTGTAGCAGAATTCAGGATTAGAATCTAATCCTGCTCTTGTACCCTGCTATCTCTCAAGTCAGAACTTTACATATTTGGTGGTTTCTTTCTTTAAATTTGTTGATATGAATCTTAATCTTAAACATTCTTAAATAGGCAGAGTAAAGCAGTTAAAAGCCACTTAGAGATTTCGTTCAGGAAATATTTGCAGTCACTCTCATAAATCGGACTGGGTTTTGTATTGTAATAAATAGTAATTCTTGAAAATTTAATATAACTAAAAGCGGGAATTTATAAAGTGGTAGTGTGGGCTGGACTAAAACCCTTACTCCAAAACGTACAACCTGAATAATTGAATTATTAAGTCAACCTCTCAGCATCTCTATTTTCTTTCCTGCAAAATAGGTTCAATAATGCTATTTTACAGGGTTTTTTGTGAAAATTATATGCAGAGTATTTACACAGAACTTGAAATGTAGAGAATATTAAAAAGAATGGCTATTATTTCCAATGAAAATCATTCCAGCTATTCCTAAAGAACACTAGGGCAATATATAAAATTCTACAAAGGTTTCATGCACTAGAGTAACTTTCCAGAAACCTACAACCTCAAGATGGGTCCCTGGACCAGATAAATCCTGAAACCTAGAGGCTCCAGCCTCTCCAGAGCATCAGCTAGTTCCATCTCTCTACCTCATATTATTGACAGCCCCTTCTAACATGAAAAAGTTAGAATGGGCATAGCCCAAATACCCCTAAAGAGTGGAAGAAAGATCAAAGGTGATGGTGGAATTATACGAGAAGGTTGGGTTTAACAAATGAGTATGAGTACTGAATTATTATATTGAAAATTCTTTTAGTCTCCAGTAGCTTAGAGCAGCTAGAAGTAAAAACCTAAAATTGTGGAATTGTAACCCATGCCAAATTCTGAAATCTCTTCTACAACTAATTGTTGCACTGTGCATTGAAATTTATTGCTTTCTTGTATCTATGTCATTTTTCACAAAAAAAAGTGATGATAAAAAATATACATATTCCTTCTAGCCTCCAATGTTCTGGAGTAGCTAGAAGGAAAAATCTGAGATGATGATATGGTTGCCCATAACAACTCTGGGATCTGTCCTGTAACTACTTGTTGAAGAGTGCTTTGAAAACTATTGCTTTTTTCTTTCTTTGCTTTGTATATATATCATACAATTGAAAAAGTTTAAAAAAATGAAAAAAAAAGAAAAAGAGTGGCTGTTACTGTTACTGTTGTTACAAAAATGCTTTGCTTAAATTTCTGTGATAACGGAGGAACAAACAGTGATTACTTCCCAGTTCAAAAGACCCTGGGCTAGGCTCAGAGCTGCCTCTGAATCATCAGGGAAAAATTCACATTCTTTACCTTTGAGACTGTCCACCTCAAGAACAACTGCCAAGGTTTATGTTAAAGGTATCTCATTTGCATTTCTTTTCTTTCTTTTTTTTTTTTTGCATGGGCAGGCAATGGAATGCTAACTGGGTCTATGGCATGGCAGGCAAGAACTCTGCCACTATTTGCTTTTAACCACCATGAAATTCAAATTGAGTACAAATTGGTATGCGCCATGTGCCCTCAAAGGCTCCCTGAATTTGTCTGCCTCTCTCTCAGCTCTTGGATCTGTAGTGTGAGGTGTCTCCTACCCCATGCGATGCCCACAGCTGGGCTCCATGCTCACAGCTTGCCTTTCTCATAGCACCCGGCATAGTTGTTCATTTTTGTCTATCTTCTTCAGTATGTTGTGAACACCTCAAACGCAGAAACACCTGATTCCATGCACATTGGTATTCTACTGGTATTGCTACTGCTACAGACAATAAGTATTTATGGGGCAGTGAAGAAAGAAGACAAGGTCTCCACCCCAGCCTTGCTTCAGGCTTCAATCCTACAGAACCCTCAGCTTAAGCTCTTGATTAGCTAATGCACACTTCAGCTGAGTGAATTTAGTTGTCCTTAAATCCAAGAATGAGGCACCCTCTGCTTCTTTTCCATCCAGCATTTCCTTATTTCTCTCCAGTTCCTTGGGCTTTCCCATCCAAGCAGAAGATGTTTGAAGAAAGGAATTATAAATGAAGTAGGCTCCCTGGGACATACTCCAGCAAAATTTAGGTGTTTACAATATAAGAAATCAAACTCCTCAATCTACCAAAATGCTAAGGTTACTAGTTCGACATGTACAATATGATACAGGATAAGTTAGCAGAAAACAATATGGTTTCCCAGTGTAAATGAGGGCTTACGCTTTAGAAAGGAGAAGCTTCTAGGCCTCAGTCAGGGTCAGCTCTGTAAATATAGAAAGGGGACTTACTTGTAATCAGCTAGGCAGATAATAAAGAATGAAAGGTAGAGTTTTACTCTTTCTGAAAGAGGAGATTAAAAATAAAGTCCTACATTGTCCTGTTGTCTGAGGTGTGAAAACCCAGGAGAGAGGCCGGAGTCGCTGGACTGTAAACTGTGACATCTTACAGATAGGCCACGAATTTTCCTTTGGTCTTCCAGATGGGTGAGTCTTTGAGACTTAGCCCTTTTCAACTCTCTTATTGGGACCAAGGTTCCACCAAACCCTCTGGGGTGGTGGTGGGGGACGGGAGATGGCGAGATGGGTGTGGCCCTAGGGTATCTACTGCAGCTGGAGGAGCGAGAAGAAGTACTGAGGGTGACCTGGCCATCCTGGCTTCCAATGAGGCCCCACAACACATGCTACAGGTTGGCTAAGGGGGCGGGGTCTGCCGCGAGTGTGGCTCAGTGGTTTGCGCCTAATCCACTTAATCCTGTCACAGGCCCTGCTTTATATTTGTCTTTCATTAATCTTTTTTTTTTTTCCTAAATCACTTTTGATAGTTAGGTTGTTATTTCTCAAGCAGTACCCTTGGAGGCCTTCCAGCATCTCCAAATTCCAGAATACAATTACAAGTCATTATTTTTCCTCTCCTTCCTCCAAGAGAGACTAAGTGATACATGCACTCCGAAGTTAAATGTGGTTGACAAGTGGCCAATTAGACCCACTCATTCGCTGAGAGATTTGCCCCCACAGACCTGCCTTTGTCAAAGCCCATGAAATTCAAATTGAGTACAAATTGGTACGCCATGTGCCCTCAAAGGTAACTTGTGAATTCGGAGAACCTCAGTGTTGATCTGCCAAGACCCTGAATAATAATGACTCAAGTCAGAGGGCCTGCTTTGTGGCTCAGTTTATCAGGTAAATGTCAGATTCTGCTATGTGTTGAATACTCATCATTTAACAAGTACTCACTGAGCCATGATTATGCCCGCATACAAAATTGAACAAAATACAACCCCTTATCCTTGAAAACTATGCAGTGTACTGAGGAAAGATTAAAAATAGATATGACAATCCAGTGAACAAATTGCTATGGGCCAGAATCATTTGGGTTTTTTTTTTTCGGAGAGTTCTTTTTTGTTTGTTTTGGTTTTGTTTGTTTGTTTAAAAGTTAAGAGCTTAAGAGAAAAAAAAAAGCTGGGCATAAAGCAGATTTATTTTTATTCCCCCTGGAATCATAAATTATTTTAGAGAAATTGAGACTTGGGAAAGATTCACCTTGATGTCATTTACTACTGATTCACTGCTGATTGAATAAATTCCATCAAATGAGAACATGTTTGGAGTAATCACGTGTCAGCAGGTAACCCAGTTTGGTCCAATGCCAGGACGTGCTCCAGGTGAGAAGATGTTGCAGTGTCCTCTGTAGCCAGGTGTAGCCTGTGCATAAGTTCCTGTGATTTGTTGCAAATCACAAAAACTAAGCTCATGAGATTCCTCCGTAAACTGCCTTTTCTAAGAAAATATTTTGTTATGAGACAGAGTTCACAAGAAATTTATAGTATGCTTTTATTTCTAGCATAGAGCCTGAAGCTGAGGAATGTAAGTGCAATATGATGGTTGTGGTATAGGACATAAATTAAAATAATAGAACACATTTTTATGATGACTTCAGTTTTTAAAATAACAGCTTTATTGAGATATACCTTGCATATCAATATACAATTCCCCCACTTAAATCATGGAATTCAGTCGTTTCTATATTCACAGAGCTATACAATCATCACTGAAATCAGTTTTAGAGTGTTTTCATCACCCCAAAAGGATACTCCATTCCCATTTGCAGTCACTCTCTATCCACCCACCCACCAAACCTCCCTGAGCCTTAAACAACCACCAATCTACTTTCTGTCTCCATGGTTTATCCATTTTAGACAATTCACATGAATTTTTTTGTGTGCAGACATATGTTTTCATTCCTTTCGGGTGTATACCTACAGAGTAAAATTGCTTGGTCATAAGGTAACTCTGTATTTAACCTTTTGAGGAACTGCCAGACTATTTGCCATAGCAGCTGTACCATTTTACATTCCCAGCAGCAGTTTATGAGGGTTCTAATTTCTCTACAACATTCATTATCTGACTAGTGGGTGTGAATGGTGTCTCAGGTTCTAATTTGCATATTCCTGATGACTAATGATGTTCAGCATCTTATTATGTGCTTATTGGCCATTTGTTTATCTTCTTTGGAGAAATGCCTATTCAGATCATTTGCCCATTCATAACTGGGTTATTTGGCTTTGTATCTGGTAGTTCCACAGTTTAAAAATATTTGAATATATTTTATTTCAAGTATCTTGCACAAGCCAATGCTGTGTGTATTATTATCATTTTTATACCAGATAAGAGAACTGAGGGCAAGTGACTGACCAAGGTGACTCAGCTACCAGGTAACAAAGCCAAAAACCAAACCTAACAGAGGGACCACCCCTGCCATAACTATGAGTTCTGGGAAAGGAAGAAATTCATTTTTCTTTGTATCCCACCTGGTCCTTACTAGATAACTCATAGGTTGGTGAGGACACTGATCTCTTAATTGTAAATCGAAAGTTTCCAAATGTTACTAAATCAAATGACACTAGAATTTCTACACTAAAGACTCTCCAGGAGAGAGTCAAGCCAGAGCATTCAAAATAGATTGCGTGGATGACCATTCAGGAGTATTCCCCAGGACTTAGCCGTGAAGTCCTCAGAGAACCCTGCATATATATAAATTTCCCATTTGGCAGGTCATCTTATTGTGGCCATCAATTATTATAAATTTACTCTGGCTTCTGAGGTCCAACATATGCCCTGAAATTTGTTCTCCATCTCAGGATGGAACTTTAACTTTCTCAGGATTGATAAGAACTTCCAGAGGCAGCAGGTAGGTCATCCTATGGGGTCAATGGAAACTGTCAGAAGTGCTGCGCACATCTATAGCCTCCCGAGACACATTACATAAAATAGAACCCATGTCACTGAGGGAACATGGTCAGCCTTGTGCTGATTTTCCTGTGGTATGGAAACTACAGCGTTGGAAAGAAAAACACATAATAAAATGAGGCATAGAATAGTAAGGAAGAAAAATGTGGGTTCTGAAGTTACAAAACCTGAGTTTGAATTAAGGTAGTATAGACTTTTTAGTAAGTAGTTTATTTTATCTGAGGCACAGTTTCTCCTCTGAAAAGTGTGAAAACAATACATATCCTCTCTTTCAGATATGTCACCAAGTTAAGTGGATTGTACATGTAAAGTGTCTGGCAAATCAGATTCTATAAATGGTGCCCTGCTGTAAGGATCTTTTTCATTCTAGTTCTTTTTGAAAGGATTAGCTCTAAAGAAGGGAGACTGTTTTAGATCGATGGAACAAAGGGCATATTTTAACACAGTGGGAAAAAAGAGATGGTTTGGGGTAATAAAAATGTCCTTGGCAACATGGCATATGACTCGATGGCATCCCTGAGGAGAAATGTGACCTTGAACTAAGGATATGAACCTATGATACTGAAATAAAGCAATGTTTAGATGGCAATGCATTCTCTTTTGTTTTTCTCCTTCCTAAAACAATCCACCATCTATTCTTTCAACAAGACCTGGCATTGCCACTCTTTCCCAGATTATGTTCCTTATTGCATAAGAAATGACAGGATAAACATTATTACTGCATAACAATGGAAACATGCCCTTGCAAGATAATGTTATCTTCAGGATTGGTGTCAGGGTGCACAGATTCCATTACGTTCCTGGAAAATAGAAACTTTAACCCAACTGATACCCTCAAGCAAACCTATTGAGGACAGCCCACCACTGTGGGTTCAACACAAAGAACTGCTAGCAGGTTAATCAGAACTCCTCAGGGAACTTGTTTGAAAGAAGTTTAATATGCTTCCAAAACATTTCAAACAGTAAAAAGTAGGAACAAAAACCGACCATAGACTTTCTTTGATTACTAGAGAAGTTGAACATTATTTTATATGTGAATTATTTGTGCTTAATCTTTTGTGATTTGTATATTGGTGACATTTGTCCATTTTTCTATTATGATGTTTATCTTTTTGCAGGTTATTTAGAGTTTTAAATATTAGGAATATTAATATGCTTGTCAAATATATAACAAATATTTTCTGAGGGTTTTTTTTTTGCCTTTTAATTTTGTTTATGAACTTTGTTGAAGTAGAGATGTCCTCCATTATAATACAGTGATATCTGTCTTTTCTTTATGATCCCATTCATTGAAAAACCTCTCCTTTCAAATGTTATTTTGATAATTCTTACTAAAAAGCATCTAATGCTACAGAGAGATCCAGGAGGATGAAGATTGAAGATTAGACATTGGACTAAACTATTAGAATGTCTTTTATCACTTTCTGGGAGCTATTTCTGTGTACTTGTGAGCTTTGATCCCAGATTTCTAGAGTATAGCAATAAGTACAGACTAATATTTCAAGAGACACTATGAATGGAAATAATGCGGGGTTTTTGTGTTGGCTTTTTTTCAAAAAGCATGTGCAAGCACCGGGAATCGAACCCGGGTCTCCGGCATAGCAGGCAAGAACTCTGCCTGCTGAGCCACCGTGGCCCGCCCTGACTGGAAATAGACATGATCAAAGTCTATCAGTAAAAGGAATAAAGAGCTGAGCTGAAGATATTAACTTCAGTCTTTCACGCTGCCAGATATGATATGCCTTCAGAGAGACCATTATCTTTCCTCATTGTGGCAGTGACAATCTTTGGTAATTCAGTCCATCCTCAGAAAGGAATTCCATGACCCAGATCAGGTGATATCTCAGAAAAAAAAAAAAAAAGGAGGTCATGCATCATCACAATAATGGTAACTGATGAGTTTGAAAGCTTTTGAAGTATTTTCCACGTTATTTCATTTTAGCGTCAAGCATCAAAATGCGATAAATAGAGAGATATCATTAACTCCCTCTATAAAAGAGAAAAAGTGGAGTAATTGACTAAGGCCAGCACAGGACCCCAGTGTGAAATATTGTGCTAGGTTCTCTTCCTCAGAAGCATATAGTCTTGTGTGTAAGACAAGATATTCATAAAAGGAACAGTTGGGAGTGCAGAAGAGAACACAGACCAGTGTCAAATTAAATACGATGCAATCGTATAATGGCTGGGGCTAGGAATGAAGCATGATGGGAAGCTGAGAAAGGGCCTATTAACACTACCTAAACTATTGGAGGAGAGGTGCTGGAGAAGTTAGTATTTCAATAGAAGTTAGATTTTGGCAAGTAGAGAGAAAGAAGACCTTTCAGACAGAAACAGAGTGAAAAAGCACTTAGGTGGGGATGTGGGGAAGTAGTGGCAGAGGTCACGAGGAAGTTGGCCTGATGGCAATAAGCATTGTCAAGAGCAGGATATTGGGCTGGAGAGGTAGAGTCAGAATTGAAGGACCTAGAATCTCAGGCTAAAAAAATGCAAAACCAGGGTGGGCCACAGTGGCTCAGCAGGCAGAGTTTTCTCCTGCCATGCTGGAGACCCGAGTTCAATTCCTGGTGCCTGTTCATGCATTAAAAAATAATAATAGTGAAACCAAGCCTTGGAGTGATGGAGAAGCATTGCCCTTAGTTTCAAGGGGTAGGTTAATGGTGAAAGGCATGTTCTTTAGGAAGAGTGGAGACAAGCAGAGTAGATGGAAGGAAAAGATGCTGGAAGCTGGAAAAAAAATTAGTTAAAAGGCTAACGCACCCATCCAGATGCAAAGTGAATAAAGCCCTGTGATGGTAGTGGGGATGGAAAAGCACAGGGCTAAGTTCACCTTCAGAGATGCTGAAGGAAACTTCTTAGAGGTGGAAACGCTCCAGTGCCAGCGAGGGAATATCAGTAAAAAGAGAGAGTTCAATTTATCAACTTAAGAAGGAGGCAACTCTGCGAACATCTACTGCTTGGGTAAAGATGGAGGAGAGGGCCAGATGAACCCCATACCCACCACTGAGCCTGCATGTAGCAGGTACCTGAAAAATGCTTGTTCGCTCCCCCTCCGCAACCCTGAACCTGTCAGGTAGTGCCGGGTCAGAGGTCACAGCTGGAGATGACACAGCTTCAGAGGTTATTGGTTTAGACGCGATAATTAGGATTGTGAAAAATAGATGAGCCCTCAGATACAGCAAATACCGAAATTAAACGAAAATTCGAGGTCCAAGGAGTACAATTCAAGGAGCGTTCACAGTTAAGGAAGAGGAGAATCTAACAGACGCGATTAAGGAGCAGAGGAGAGGCGTTTCCTGAGAAAACTGCACTATTACCTCCTAAAGCATTAGGTTTAAAGCCTCATATTCAGTGTAAAGGCTGTGAAAGGTAAAGTCAATCGAGAGAGCAGTTATTCCGCTAAAGAGACCCATTTGAAAGTGAAATAGAGGTCAAAACCCCACTCTCACATGGAAATTGGAAACTGCCAGATGTTCCAGTGCTCCAGTATAGTTCACAAAGGGCAGAATTGACGGATTATTAACCATGCCAGCTGGCATTGCAGAATTTATGTTTTCTTTGTTATGTGAAATGTACAATCATAACAGAAACATTAAAAACCTGGGTAGGTTCAGGGAAGGGTACATTAACAATATAATCAAATTTTATTGTAATAAATAAAACCAACAGCAGAGGGCTCCCTTCAATTCCTGGCAAATCCTCCAGGCAAAGAAACTCCAAAGGATGGGGCTTTTTACTTTTTGGTAACTTCTGGTAACAATTAAAAAATTCCATACATAAGTGTGTGGGGGTGGGGTGGGGTGGGGAATAAGTTACAAATACAGTATTTAAGCCTTCAGTCTCTCAGTCTCCTTTTTTCTTCAAATATTTATTTTTTCCAGTTTGCTTTTTGCTAATGAGAAACTATCTGAATTAATGCTATAATTTGGGGTGGTCTAGGTATAAAATGCAAGAATAATTTTTATAACTTCTCTAAAGTATTTAAAACTATCCACTGCATGACACACAGGTAATATTTCCATAAAATTGCAATTTTTGACCTATGATCGCTGTATTCCAAAGGCACAAAATAGAAACACAAAAGGACTGCACTCTGCAACCAGGAACCTCTAAAAATTGTGGGCCTGGGAAAACTGACATCTGGCTAAACTCCAAGATGTTTTAAAAGAATCAGGATCTTTATTTATTTTAAAAGAAAATTTAAAAGTTAAGTGTTTAGAATCATTTACAGATTCCATTCCTCTATGGAGCATACTTTATATAGGTTATCCATTTTACAGCCAGCCATTTTGGATTCTTCAGAAAAAATATAGGTAAAACTCAGTAAGCTTTGACTCAAAATATTGTGATTCAATTTGCTCGTTGTTCTTAGAAGGTAAAATGACTTTCAAAGACTAAATTTAAAGCTGGTGGAGTAGGGCAGTCATTCAGAATACTGACCTTTTAAATTTTTATTTAGATGCATATCTCTGATGGCTTCTTTCCAGTCATCGAGATAAGTCACTTAATTACATCAGGAGTCAGCAAAAATTTGGCCGAAAGCCTGTTTTGGTACAGCCCACAAGCTAAGAATGATTTTTACATTTTTAAGTGGATGGGGGAAAAAATAAAAAGAAGAATACTTTATAACATTAACATAAAGATGAAAAAAATCAAATTCTGGGTCCATTAAACTTGAATTTTGTAAATAAACAATGTGTTGAATTTTGTTTTCTCTCTTGTCATATAAGTACTTACATAGTATCCTCAATTTTGCCTCTTGGCCCGCAAAACCTGAAATATTTATATCAGGCTATAAACAGAAAAAGTTTGCCAACTCCTACGATGATGCCATTATTTAATACTCCTTGAGTCCTTTATATCTAATTAAAGGCAGTGGTTCCAAAAATTATCTTTACTTTGGACTTACCTGGGTAACTTCAAAAAACTATCTGTGCCCAAACCTGAGATGGTGACTTCACTGGTGTAGAATATAGCTTGAGCTTCAAAATTATTGAAAGACCTCCAGGGGATTCTAATGTGCAGACTAGTTTGAGAATCACTGATTTAGTACTTTGGCAAATCCAATCCAGCCAACTTTGGGCTGGGCCTTCCCCTCTGCAGACAGCCCTTCTATTCCTCTTACCTATTTCCCAGCACACTGCCCACCCTAGCCAGCTACTTCACACCCTCCTGATTTGCCTTAAGTCTTACATTTTCTCAGCCCCATTTTCTGTGGCTCCATCCTCCCAGGCAGGTGAGCTCCCCACCAACTCAAGATTGAGGCCAACTCAGTGCCAAGTTCACAGGTTTTATTTCTTGAGTATTTCTTAAATGCATTCTCTTTCCTCCAACCCTTCCAGAAGGAATATACTAGAGTGGTTACAAAGAGGTTTTAAATCAGACAGATCTGAATTTTGAGTCCCTGCTCCACTACTTACAAGATGCATAACCTTGAGCAAACTATTTAATTAGGTTGATCATCAATTTCCTCATCCATAAAGTGAGTTAAAAATAATACCAACTTTGTAGGGATCTTTATGAGGATTGAATGACATTTGCTTGCTATTCAAAATGTGGTTTAATACATTGGCATCACCTGGGCACTTGTGAGAAATACAGAAACTCAGGCTCCACCCAGACCTATTGAATCAGAATCTGCATTTAATAAGATACCCTAGTGATTTCTGTGCACATTAAATTTGAGAAGCATTGTGCTAGGAAACTTTCATTTCTTTCCACTCCTAGGCTGAGTTAAGTGTCTATTCTCAACCTTCCTATACTGCCCAATAAATATATAACATTGGCAATACCCTTGATGTGAGCTTTTGCGTGCAAAAAGAGATTTGCCTGAATTAAAATAAAAATTGATCTGTCAATTATGTATAGAATAATTTGAAGTCACAAGGGACTACAGCTGGGGGAGGAGGGTACATAATTAAGAGGTGCAAAGTCACCTTCAGGCAAGTTAGGAAAAGATAATCCCTCTGAGCAGACATGGCCCCACAGGTACACACCTGGTGAAATAACAGGTGCTTCTTTCTCTAGGCACGTGCTGCCCTGTGGTGGAGTACATGGCTTGCCAAGTCCAGCAGAAGTTCAGCCAGTTGTCCTTGAACATGCGGCACCCTGTGGAGGTGAAATTAAATGAGGTCCTGAACTTGGGTGGAGGCTATTGGAACGAAAAGAGATGATGGATTCCAGAAAATGACAGGACACGGAGGCCAATGTGATAAAGATAGGGCAGAAATGGGGAGCTGGGGTTGTTAAGGGAAATTTCTTGAAAGAGGTAAGTTTTTTTGTTTGTTTGTTTGTTTTCAAACTTATAATTTTTTTATTAATTAAAAAAATTAACAACAAACAAAACATTAAGATATCATTCCATTCTACATATACAATCAGTAATTGTTAATGTCGTCACATAGTTGCATATTCATCATTTCTTAGAGCATTTGCATCAATTTAGAAAAAGAAATAAAAAGACAACAGAAAAAGAAATAAAACGATAACAGAGAAAAAAAGATTAGACATACCATATCCCTTACCCCTCGCTTTCATTTACCCTAGCATTTCAAACTAAATTTATTTTAACATTTGTTCCCCCTATTATTTATTTTTATTCCCTATGTTCTACTCATCTGTTGATATGGTAGATAAAAGGAGCATCAGACACAAGGTTTTCACATTCATGGAGTCTCATTGTGAAAGCTATATCATTGTTCAATCATTATCAAGAAACATGGCTACTGGAACACAGCTCTACATTTTCAGGCAGTTCCCTCCAGCCCCTCCACTACATCTTGAACAAGGTGATATCTACTTAATGCGTAAGAATAACCTCCAGGATAACCTCTAGACTCTGTTTGGAATCTCTCAGCCATTGACACTTAGTCTCATTTCACTCTTCCCCCTTTGGTCGAGAAGGTTTTCTCAATCCCTTGATGCTGGGTCTCAGCCCATTCTAGAGTTTTTCTCAGTCCCTTGATGCTCAGTCTCAGCTCATTCCAGGATCTCTGTCCCATGTTGCCAGGAAGGTCCACACCCCTGGGAGTCATGTCCCATGCAGAGAGGGGGAGGGTGGTGAGACTGCTCGTCCCGTTGGCTGGAGAGGGAGGCCACATCTGAGCAACAAAAGAGGCTCTCTTGGGGGTGACTCTTAGGCCTAAATTTTAAGTAGACTTGACCTATCCTTTGTGGGGTTAAGTTTCATATGAACAAACCCCAAGACTGGGGGCTCAGCCTATAGCTTTGGTTGTCCACACTGCTTGTGAGAATATCAGGAATTCAACTTGGGGAAGTTGAATTTCTCC
>PVIY010027159.1:0-34523 GCA_004026745.1 Myrmecophaga tridactyla
TCCGGTTAGCCCACTAAGCGACTTCTGACTTGCCCGATTTCGCGTGAGCTGGGGGCTATTTTTCGTAATCAGAATTTGTTTATTAATGCCGCAATTGGCACTTGGTTGGACTCAGTCCCTGCTACTGTTTCCTTTCTCTCCGCGAATCCGCCTATGGTGGAGGTGCGCCGGCCGCCGCGGCTTTGGGGAACTCACAGATCGGGCGAGTGCGCGAGTGCGGTCGTTTGGATTCAATCTCTGCTACTGTTTACTTTCTCTCCGCGGAGCCGCCTATCCTTCTTTGTCTCTTTTAATTGTTTTACATTTGAAGTCTAATTTGTTGGATATCAGTATAGCTACTTCTGGTCTTTTCTGATTGTTGTTTGCATGAAATATCTTTTCCCAACCTTTCACTTTCAACTTATGTTTATCCTTGAGTCTACAATACATCTCCTGTAGACAGTATATAGATGTGTCCTGTTTTTAATCCATTCTGCCAGTCTATGTCTTTTGATTGGGGAGTTTAATCCATTAATGTTTAGTGTTATTACTATAAAGGTAGTACTTTCTTCCACCATTTTGGCTTTTGGATTTTGTGTGTTATATCTAATTTTTCTTCTTTTTATCTTTACTGATAGTCTTCATTTCTACACTCTTCCCCACATCTCTCTCTCCTGTCTTTTCCTATCTGTCTCTAGTGCTCCCTTTAGTATTTCTTGCAGAGCTGGTCTCTTGGTCACAAATTCTTTCACTGATTTTTTTGTCTGCAAATGTTTTAATTTCCCCCTCATTTTTGAAGGACAATTTTGCTGGATATAGAATTCTTGGTTGGAAGTTTTTCTCTTTTAATAATTTAAATATATCATCCCACTGTCTTCTCACCTCAGTGGTTTCTGCTAAGAAATCTATGCATAGTCTTATTTGGCTTCCTTTGTATGTGATGATTGCTTTTCTCTTGCTGCTTTCAAAATTCTGTCTTTCTCTTTGACATCTGACATTCTGATTAGTAAGTGTCTTGGAGTACATCTATTTGGATCCATTCTGTTTGGGGTATGCTGAACTTCTTGAATCTGTAATTTTAAATCTTTCATAAGAGTTGGGAAATTTTCAGTGATAATTTCCTCCATTACTTTTTCTCCTCTTTTTCTCTTCTCTTCTCCTTCTGGGACACCCACAACATGTATATTTGTGTGCTTCATGTAATTCAATTCCCTGAGTCCCTGCTCATATTTTTCCATTTTTTCCCTATATTTTCTTTTGCTTGTCAGAGCTCAGATGTTCCATCCTCTAGTTCACTAATCTTATCTTCTGCCTCTTGAAACCTGACATTGTAAGTTTCCATTGTTTTTTTCATCTCTTCTCCTGTGCCTTTCATTCCCATAAGTTTTGTGATTTGTTTTTTCAGACTTTTGAGTTCCTCTTTTTGTTCATCCCTAGCATTCTTTATGTTCTCCATCAATTCATTGATTTGATTTTTGATGAGGTTTTCCATGTCTATTATAACATCCTGAATTGTTTCAACTCCTGTATCTCATTTGAATTGTTGGTTTGGTCCTTTGACTGGGCAATATCCTCAATTTTCCTGGTATCATTTGTTAGTTTTTGCTGTGTCTAGACATTTAATTTCCTTAATTAATTTATTCTGGAGATTGTTTTCACTTTATTTTTGACCTAGAATTTTCTTGCTGGATGACTTTGTTGTCTATCTGTTCTTTGATATTCAGTTCTGCTTATTCTAGACCTCTAGCTTAGGTTTTGTTTAACAGATCAGAATTTTTCTCTTCTTGTTTTCTTGTTTCTTGCCCTGCCTTTATGGTGCATTTTTTCCCCATTAGGAGGGTCTACTTAGGTATTATAGACCTCAGTCAGGTTTTCCCAGACCAAATTGGCCTCCTCTCAGGAGGAAAGAGTCACCTGTGTCAATTTTTCCTGAAGGTGATACCCAGCAGGTTGAAGGCTTTCCTATGAAGGCTGTAGACTCTGTGTTTTTCCTGTCCTGCCCAGTATGTGGTGCTTGTCCACGTGCAGGTCCCACCAGCCTAAAGTGATGCAGTACCTTTAATTCAGCAGATTCTCCCTCCTGGAGGCACGGTTGAGACAATGGAGAAGTTGTATGCTGGTTTTAATTGCTTCAGTCTTCCAGACCCTGGGGTCTGAATTCCTTGAGGGAGGGACTCCACTTGAGCTGGGTCCCACCCCTCTCTTGGGGAAGGCACAGCCTCCAGACAAGCTCTCAGACAAGCTTAATTCTGCCCTTACCTGGGGCAGTTGGAGCCTGAGCAGCCTTGCAATCGCATTCAAAGAGCAGTCATGCCATAGAAACACAGCCACAAAGAAGAAAAGAAAAAAAAAATCCTTTTCAGAGCAGGACCCCTGTTCCTCAAGGTTTGCCAATCAAGAGCTTAAGCTGGTATGTTGCTCTGTATATCTCCAGGTCTGATGTGCCCCTTCCTTCCCTTCAGGGCCCAGAACGCTTTTAAGTATTTTGTGCTGTCCGAACCAAAAAAATCTCTTTTATTTTTTTTTTCCTTTTCCAGTCAGCCCTGCCCCCTCTGTGCCAGGGCAAAAACCAGCAACTTCAGATTTTACTCGAGGGTCAACTGAGCTGGGGGCCTAGTTTTAGTAGTCAGAATTTGTGAATTAATTCCACAATTGGAGCTTGGTTGAGCTCAGCCCCTGATGCTAGTAAAGTCCCTTTCCTTTCCCCTCTGGGAACCAGCCTGTGGGGGAGGGATGCCTGCCGCCGTGGCTTGGCAGACTCACGGTTCTGGGTGGGATTGCAGTTGGTACACTGTGTGTCTGGTCACTGATGTGGCCCCGGCAATTGTTCAGTACTGTTCCTGGCTATTTACTAGCTGCTCTGGAGGGTGAACTAAATCCCACACCACACTAAGCTGCCATCTTTTTCTTTCATTTTGGAAAGAATGTCTTTCCAGTTATAAACTTTTTTTGTTAACAATTGTTTTCTTTCAGCACTTTAAGTTTTTCAACCCAATGCCTGGGTTTCTCATCTTTTCATGAGAAATTAGCACTTAATCTAATTGGAACCTCCTTGAACATAATATGTTGTTTTTCTCCTGCAGCTTTCAGAGCTCTCTCCTTGTCCTTTGCATTCAGCAGTTTGATCAGTTATTGACGAGGTGAATGTCTCTTCAAGTTTACACTGCTTGGTGTTCTCTGGGCTTCTTGGATGTGCATATTTACATCTTTTGCTGTGTTTGCCAAGTTTTCTGTCATTGTTTTTCCTTTATTCCTTTCTCTCTTTCTTCTCCTAGGATTCCATAATGCATATATTAGTATGCTTTGTGTCCCTGGGGTCTTTTATGATATATATATTCTTAACCTACCTAACTTCACTTGTCTTGACTTTGAGTTTGCTGATTCTTTCTTCCAACAGCTCCAATCTGTTGTTGAAATTTTCCTGGGAATTTTTCATTTCATTTTTGTAAACTTCAACACCATTAGGTTCTGTTTGTTTCCTTTAAGAATTTCTCTTTATTAAGATTCTCATTTTGTTCATTTTATTATTTTTCTGATATCCTTTTGTTCTTTCTCTGTGTTTTCCTTCATCTCCTTGAGTACACTGAATATCATTTTTTTAATAGTCTTTGTCCAGTATGTGAACAGTCTCATCTTCTTTATTAATGTTTTCTAAATTTTTAGCCTTTTCCTTTGGATGGGCCATCATTTTCTATTTCTTTTTTCTTTTTTTTTTTCATGTGTGTAGTAATCTTTAGTTTCATGCATTCTAATATTTTAAAATGCTATCTCTGGGATTTATTCCCTGAGTTATCTGTTCCTGGATTTTGTAACTAGCTGGTGATATGACAGAGATTTTCCTGAGTGTCAGCCCTCCTATCAGCGAGGCCCACGTAAGGCAAATCCAAAGTGCAGGGCCCTCCTGTCTTTTCTGTCTGTGTCTTATTCTGTGCTTGTGTTTGCTAGTGGTCTTTGGAGTTCCCCTATTTAAAGGAGTTTGAATGACCCCTTTACTTCCCAGGAAATCTTCTCTATCACTCAGTTGTTCCAGTGCAGGTGTTAAATCAGGTAAGTCTTTGCCTAACCTAACTGCCTTATTTGTTTTTTACACTGCTTTCATTGTCTCAAGCTGCTTTTGTTTAGACGGCAAGTTCCAGGAAGGGAAACCCACTGGAGGAACTTTCTCAAAGCAGTTTTTCACAGGTGGAACAAGGCCAGGGATCTGCAAAGGGAGTGCCAGTCAGCTATAAACTTCATAGGGAGGGCATGAGATAGGGGCCAGTGTATCAGTTTATTAATGTTGCCAGAAAACAATATACCAAACATGGAACAGCTTTTAAAAAGGGAATTTAATAAGTTACATGTTTACAGTTCTCAATCCATAAATATGTCCAAACTAAGGCATCCAGAGAAAGATACCTTTGCTCAAGGAAAGCCAATATGGGAAGGCATATGGCCAGCATCTGCTGGTTCTTGTTCCTAGTTTGTTGCTTCCACTCTAATGCCAGTGGTTTCTTCTCTAAGCATCTGTGAGTCTTCACTTAGTTCTTCCAGGACACAACTCTGGGTTCTGGTTTTTTTAGCATCTCATGGGAAGGCACATGGTGATACCTGCTGAGTTCTGTCCATGTCTAAGCATCTCCTCTATCAGCACTCAAAGCATCTCCAAATATCCATGTCTCTGTCACCTCTGAAGCAACTTTTCTCCAAGCATCTGCATCTGAGGTTTTTCCAAAATGTCCTCCATTTTAAAGGACTCCAGTAAATTAATCAAGCCCCATCTGGAAGGGGTGGAGTCACATCTCCATCTAATCAAAAGGTCATACCCACAATTGAGTGTGTTGTGTCTCCATGGAAATAATCCAAAGTTTCCCACTTAACCCGTAAATTTGGGCTCACAAGATTGGATCAGGATTAAAACATGGCTTTTTTGTGTATATAATAGTTTCAAACTGGCACAGCCAGGAAGACCAGAGCTTCTACCAGGTCTTCCCAAAAATGCATGTCCTTGACTCAGCCCCTGCCCAGAGAATGCAACCCTCCACTGTTCTCCACGTCTCTGTGAAAGTGCGCTGTCTTTACTTCTCCTCCTCTGCCCTCACCTGGGGCAGGGTGGAATGATGGACACTCTTAGCTTTGGACTTCTAGTCATCAGAGTCGCTAATCACAAGTTGTAATCAGCAATCGCCTGTGCCCACCCAGATCTTGTGGAAGTAGAGTTTGTGTCTCTTTCAGGCACCATCAAGGGGACCAGGGGACAGGCCCGACTGCTTCCTGCAGTAGAGTGGGGGATAGGTGACAATAATTACTGTAAGGAGAGAGTAGTTTATTGGTATTTACTATAATTTACCAGCCACTTCCTCTGGCTCTTTCCCGATGCTATTCAGTGTGCTACTGGGCTCTGAAGTTTTGGAATAGTGGATTCAGACAGTCCTTGCTTGTTTAATAGTTGCTCTGGTGGAGGGACTGATTCCTGGAGCTTCTTCTCCCAACCTTCAGTTTAACTGAAAATTTTAACCCTGCAAATTTTCAAATTATAAAATACATTTTTGTAAGAATACCTTGAAAATACAAAAAAATACATAAAAAAGTAAATAGAACTCACCATCACCCATATGCTGTTGTATTTGTATATATTTCATATAGTGCCTATTTAGTTATGCTAAATAATTCTATGCACTATTCTTTCACTGAACATTTTAATGTGAGCTTTGTGGTCTATTGTCCAAAATTCTTTAGGAAGGTGATCTTAATGACTTAAAATATTCTGTTGTAATGCTATAAATTCATGTAATTAAAAGTTACATGAATTTTAATCAATTAACCTTTATTCTTCTATAGGATTGGGACTTCTTTACTGTGCCTTTGCATTTACTATACTGCATGGATATACACTTCTGTGCTTGTCCATTTTAGGATGACTGAAACTCTTATCTTCATGGGAGAAGACATTTTGGCATTCTGTTTCATTGAAACCTGAAATAGACAAGGAATCACCAGAAGGTCTTCCTATTAGAGATATGAGAATTATTTAAGTCTGAAGCTACTGCACTCTACACTTTGTTTCTCCTGTTTAAGCCCCCTCTCATTTTTTTCTGATCTATCCCACTTCCATGGTTATCATAGGCCAATTACTTGTACAATGTGACTTTTTGTCCCTGGACACAGTTGATAGTTCCAGATTTGGGCACCTGACCAAAACTGGGCCTATTAGCATCTTTTTGCATGACTTTGGGACTGAAAATGAGAAGTATTTTCAATGACTATCTGATAACTGAAGGTGTAAGATATACTGCTGAGAGCTGATGGCAGCCATTTTTACTGCCACATGGATAAAAGAAGCTGAGAACACAATTGAGAAAGCAGGAGAGAGAAAGTGAATAAGAAATGAGATAGAGATAGAGATAGAGGTAGGGGGAGAGAGAGAGAGAGAGAGAGAGAGAGAGAGAGAGAGAGAGAGAGAGAGAGAGAGAGAGGAAACAGATATGTAGGGGGTATAGCAGGGATAACATAAGAAATAGAGAACTGGCATTGAATTAATGGATCTGAGCTGTTATGGAAACTATAGGTTTCAAGAGAATACTGAGGATTCTTATAAAATGTTTATTTTTTTCTCCTTTATTTCATTCAAGTTGGGTTTTGGTTACTTGAAGTAAAAGTTATTTTAACTCTTAACCCTGACTGTGATTTCAAAACTCTATCATGGCCATCTCTGTGGCCTCTTCCTTTGGAAAGTGTGCTGATTTGAAATGATGTATGTACTCTAGAAAAGTCATGTTTTAATCCTAATCCCATTTCTTAAAGACAGCCATTTAAACTGTAATCAGATCATCTCCCTGGAGATGTGATTTAATCAAGAGTGATTGTTAAACTGGATTAGATAGAGGCGTGTCTCCACCCACCTGGGTGGGTTTTGATTAGTTTCTGGAGTCCTATAAAAGAGGAAACATTTTGGAGAATAAGAGATTCAGAGAAAGCAGAGCAGAATGACATAGCCATGAGAAGCAGAGTCCACCAGTCAGTGACCTTTGGAGATGAAGAAAGAAAATGCCTCCCAGGGATCGTCATGAAACAGGAAGCCAGGAGAAGAAGCTAGCAGATGATGTCATGCTCATCATGTGCCGTTCCAGATGAGAGAGGAACCCTGACTGTGTTCACCACATGCCCTTCCAATTGAGAAAGAAACCCTGAACTTCATAGGCCTTTTTGAACCAATTTAGCTTTCCCTGGATGCCTTAGATTGGACATTTCTATAGATTTGCTTTAATTGGGACATTTTCTCTGCCTTAGAACTATAAACTAACAACTTATTAAATTCCCCTTTTTAAAAGCCATTCCGTTTCTGGTATATTGCATTCTGGCAGCTAGCAAACGAGAATAGAAAGTATGTTTTCTGGATCCTTCTATAATTTCTTGGTCTGTGTTTTTCAAAACCTATTTTAATTTTTCTGTTCTAGAGAAGCAGTTAAGGAAATAAATGAAATTGGAATTCAGAGGAAGTAAAACTTGTTGTTTGAGAAGGGATGCTGGATTTGTGAAGTTTTAGGATGAAAATGTTTTTATGCTGTTAACTATAAACTTGTCTGCTTATCACAGAGCTAGAGAAAGCTGTGCTTGCCAGTTTAGCCCAGAAAATTCCCCCAGAGCCCCTGCAGCACACGGGGACCTTCTTGGGAAGTATGGCACAATATCATAGTGAAATTCTTTACCTGTGCTGCATAGAGTCCAATACAAACCAGAGCCTTAACAAATTCTGCTTATAAAATAATGTTATGAGGTTGTAAGTGCCTGCTGTGTGGAAAGCACCATCTAAAGTGAGCTTGCGAGTGCAAAGGGACTTAGAAAAGCACGTGTGCTCAGGAAGGGCACATCCTGCTAGTAACGTATGTGGGCATGTGTGTGAATGTGCACACCTGCTTATGCTTTGGGAGGCATCAGGCAAGCTACTTTACATTATTTCTTTATTTTTCCTTATGACAAAACTTCACGTTGTGTACATGGAAGAGAAAACTGGTGCTCGCCGAGGTTAAGAAAGGTGCGTGGTTGTGAGGTTGAGATCCGAACTCAGGTCTTCATGTCTTCTAAACCCATGTTTCTCACACTACAATGTGCTTTCATTGCCTCATGCTGTTCCCATATCTAGTTAGGAAGTAAGACATATGTGCATGATCATATGACCAGCACAAGAAGATGGGGGACCACTGTGCTTAAAACTAAAGTAAGAGGTGTAGAAAATAAATAATCCAGAGGTCCAGAGTAGAAAGAGTTTCCTGAAGTGAGGCAGTCATGGAAGTCTTGAAATGGTCCATAAAGGAGGTAGTGGGCTTAGACACTAGAGAGAAAGGCACAGAACCCTTTGAAGTAATGGAGGCTGCTGAAAATGTTCAGATAATGGCATCTAGGAATTGGGTCAGTCTCACAGTTTTGTTATTTATTGCCTGAGCTAGGGAAGGGCCACGAGTCACTTCTGTGGGACCAACAAAGCTAACTACTGATTGATTTATTTAATGATCTTCCTGAGTAGCCCAGGAAATTAGAGCAGGCTGGTGGAACCCACAGACCTTTAGTTATTATCTGCAAAGCTAATTTGGCTTTTCATAACGAATTAAAATTTTCATTTCCCTGCACACCTTATTTCAAGTTGGAGAAATTGGGGAGTTTAAATAATTACAGTTTTAGTATCTCGGGGTACTTTATGTCTAAAGCTTACTGTGTGTTTTCACTCCTTGCCTTATTTCTAAGGACAATGTAAAGATTGGATTTAGTAAGAGTTGTCTAAGGCCAAATACTTGGTTTTGAATACTCTGTAGATTTGTACTGAAAAAAAATGAAAGAAAATAACATAAAGAGGGTTTGCAGTTCAAATTTTAGATCTCAAAGGGTACATGTGGCATAAACTCTGTTGTTATTGTTTTAGGATGAACTTTTTTATTGCTAGTTGAAGTGGAACTAAATAGAGGAACTGTACTTTGAATGGGTTCTTTTTTTCCCTTTTGAGACCCAGAAGCCTTTAAGAGAATAGTTTTGATAAAATCTCCATGGTGTTAGTGAGCGATGACCTACATTTTAGGTCCCTGGTAATTGACGCACATGGGATTTATTTTATGAAACAAGGCAGTAAGGTTCTGCATAAAATTAAACCATCGGTATAAATTCACAGTATAAAGCATGAATATTCAGCTTTCCAGCTCTGGATGGCACAAAGTCTGACAAGTAGCAAGGGCTCATCAAATGTTAGATTCTCCTCAAGAATATATTGTTTGTACACCTCATTTGCCAACTGGTCATTTGTTCCCTTAAACCTTTATTTATACTGTTGCTTTATATTGAAGCAGTATAGCACGGTGGTTAATGTATGTACATTTAGAATTCGGACTCTACCCCTACATACTGTTGATTTACTTTTTCTCTTGATTTATCTTCCTTATTTATAAAATGGGTTTAATAATGACATGTATCTTGTAGGCTTATTGCATGAATTAAATAGCTTAATAGATATAGAGTTCAGGCGGCAGTGGCTGGTACATGGTGAAGAATCAAATAAATATCTACTGTCTTTTTAAATACTTCATATAGAAAAATGATCCTATTATCTTTTCTCTTTAGCCAGTTTGTAAGTTCCTTGATCATGAGAATTTTGTCTTATTTTACTTAGCATCATTTTAAAGTTTCTGATATAAAAATTAGTAAACATATATTTACAGAATATGTTACAGTTTAAATTTTGTGTTGTAAGTTGAGCACATGGTTTTGGAGATTTGTCATCTGCATGAGAAATTTGTAATTGAATAGGAGCTTCTGTTTGAGGGGAATGTGATAGCTCTACTTCACACTCATCCAGTGGAATTTCGTGAAATGTTGGTCCCCCATCCTGAGGCTACAATAATGTAGTTAGACTCCAGGATTCTTTTATATGTAGATTAGTTCTCACTTGTTTGGGGAATAAAGGGATGCCTGTGTAAATTTTACATTCAGTAACATTGTGTTCACAGACAGCACAAACATTTTAAATGTTTAAACAAAAACATACTTTTTTTTTTGTTGCTGAGAAATTGGGAATTTCTCATGGAGAACACGACCATATGTAATGATTGCCATTTTGGTGAATAAATTGAGACTTGTAAGTAACAGAGGTCAACTTTTATGAATTTACGACCAAATGCAGCTGGAATTAATGTCCAGATGTAGCAAAACCAAAAGGAAATAATGCATGTTTGATGAAAATTTCTGTACACCTTTCTCAGGAATCTTACATATCATGAATCAACCTTCAGAATCCACTCTTCTTTGGGATAAACATCCGCTTCGGCAAGAAACTCCTGGGTTCTTCTCCACTTCACCAATTCTGTCAATGTGTGTTGGGTTACAAGGCATTGGGTTTAGTTCTGGTATCAAGAATGCACCTTGGGTTTAAGGGAACATAGAGAACTACATGATATAACTAAAATATTTATGCAGATAATTTATGTTCATTCTAAAATACTTTAAGGAAAATGATCTCTCCCTTCCTTTACCCTTCTCCTTCCTTCATTGACTCCTGTCATAATTTCCCACCCAGCAATACATTTTCTGGTGCAGTTTAAAGGAAACAAATACTAAAAGCTACCTTTGCATCAAGGACAGCCTGTTGGCCATGGTGAGTATTCATGCAAAGGATGTAGACACGGACACATATAGACTGTACTTGGCCATACAATGTACAAGTAAAATAGGGTTTTGTTGTGTGGGAAATTACCTTGATGCAAACAGAGCTTCTGTGTCCATTTCCTAGGTTGCTTAAACACATACCATGAAATGGGTCAAGTTAGACAATAGGATTTTTTTCACTCATGGTTTTGAGGCTGGGAAAATGTCCAAATCAAGGCATGATCAGGGTGATATGTTCTTCCTGAAGACCAGCATTCTGGGACTGGTTGCTGGTGATCCTTGCCTCCTCAGTTACTTGGCAAGGCACATGCCAGCTTCTCCTGGTCTCTTCCTTCTCTTCTGAGTTCCATTTCAGCTTCTTGTTTTCTCTGGTTTTCTCACTCTCAGACTGAGTTTCATTCTGCTTATAAAAGACTCAAATAATAGGATTAAGGCCCATCCTGATTAAGGTTGGTCACACCTTAACTGAAGTAGCCTCATCAAAAGATCCTACTTACAATGGGCTTGCACCAATAAGAATGGATTAAATTTAAGAATATGTTTTCCTGGGGTACATACAACTTTAAACCTTCACGTGCCACCCTCTGGAGCCCTGAAAGATATGTTCTTTCTATATACAAACTACATTAACTCCATCTCAATACCCCAAAATCTTTAAGTCATTTCAGAAATTATACTTAAATACAAAGTCTCATTAAAATAGAATATGGGGGTGGTCTGTCCTGGGCACAATTCCCTTCCATCTGTAGACCTGTGAAACCCAGAGAATAAATTATCTGATTTCAATATACAATAGAGGGACAGGCATAGAATAAGCATTACCATTCTCATAGGGAGAATAGGAAGGAAAACAGAGGTCATGGGTCCCAAACAGCTCCAAAACCCAGCAGGTCATACTCTATTAGATTTCAAAGTCTGAGAGTCATGTATGGAACAATGTTTTATCCTCTGTACCTGATGGAGTCTCAGTCCCTCACCTTCCAAGCACTTACCCAGTGGCTGTGCTTCCCCCAAACACTGTGGTGAAGGCTCCACCCTCTCCAAGCACTGGGGTGGTAACATTGTTCCTGAACAGTGGGGAGAAAGGTCTGCCCTCTCCAAGCACTAGGTTCAGATTCTCCCTTTCCACACACATGAGTGAATCTGTGAAGATGTCTTTGGCATAGACCTCAGCTTCCATTATTCTGCTCTTGAAGTGACTTTTCCTTCCATTTGTTCCTTCTCTTTTCCCTTTTTGTCCAGGTACTGGTTTTATTCATGCAAATTAGGCAAAAAGTTGTTGGTTTTACATGTAGTTCACAGGAATCCAAACCATCATACAGTAGGACTTTCCACAGATTCTTCCTGGATAACTGTGTTTCCAATCCTAACTTGCAATGAAATGGATGACTGGCTCCATATTCAGTTAAACCTCATGTGGAGCACTATTCCTGCGGACACCCTTTCTGAAAGCTAAGCAGTTTCTCAATCATCTATTTCTGGTTTCTTTGTGCTAAGGAGTTCAGTTTTCAGCTTATCCTCTTCCTCCCAAATTCCACTATAAGCCACAAGGAGAAACCAGGCTGCACTTTCTGCACTTAGCTTGGAAAACTCCTCAGCTAAATATCCAAGTTCATTGCTTTCAAGTTCTGCCTTCCATCTGACATTAGAACTCAAGTTCACCAAGTTCTCTGACACTTTAAAACAGGTATCATCTTTCCTCCAGTTCCAACAAAATGTTTATCATTTCCTTCTGTGATGGTTGGGTTCTGGTGTCAACTTGGCCAAGTCATTATGCCCAGTTATCTGGTCAGACAAGCACTGGCCTGACTGTTGCTGCAAGGATATTTCATGGCTGGTTGATAAACCAAAGGCTTGTATATTAAATCATCATTCAGTTGATTACATTAATGGCTGACTACATCTGTGATGAACTAAGGCACGTGTCCCACCAACAAGATAATACAATCAGTTGAAGGCTTTTGAAGTAGGAGAGAGACTTTTCCATTGTTTCTTCAGCCAGCAAACCTCTACTGTGGAGTTCATCAAGACCCTTCATTGGAGCTGCCAGCTTCACAGCCTGCCCTATGGAATTTGGACTCTTTCATTTCTATGGTTGCATGAGTTACCTTTATAAATCTCATATTTGCAGGTATATCCTGTTGATTCTGTTTCTCTAGAGAACCCTGGCTAATACACCTTTATTACCTCATAGAGGCAAAAATGTGGAAATGGTTTTGGAATTGAGTAACGGGTAGAGGCTGGAAGAATTGTGAGGTGCTGGATAGAAAAGGCCTAGATTGCTTTGAAGAGACTGTTGGTAGAAATATGGATGGTGAAGGTTCTTCTGATGAGGCATTTCTGTAGCAGAACTGAGTATTATTAAATGTCATTGTAAAAGCACCTCACGGTTTAAAGGGATCAACTTAGAAGCAGGAATGTAGTAGAGTACACATGATACCCTGAGCTCTTTTCTCAGATCTTATGACTGATGGTGTTTCTATCTGCTGTGCTTAACACATTGCTTCCATTCTAAACTCTTTTGTCTTCTTCCCAGCCCTCCTGATACCACAGAGAAGAATGCTGAGACTGGTGTTTATTTCAAAAGTTGCACAGAAAGAGCTCCAGTAGAGAGGCACTCATCTCTCATTATGCTTGCAATATTGATAGGCAAAGAGAGCATGGAACATGTCTAGGACTATGTAACAATGGAGCTTCTTAGTGGAGAAAATTCCTTTGGTAGAAAGGGGAGCTTGGAGCTCTGTCTGTGGGGTCAGCTTGTTCTTTCATTGAAGTAACCTGCTGAGCCAGCTCCTTGCTGAGCTCCTAAAAGGCAGTGAGAAAGGAACAGGAGAGTGGTGGAGAATATGAACTTCTAGGGGTATCTTGATTTGTCCCCCCTCAGTGAGTATGGTGAAGTTGATTGAGGATGGTCACCTAAGATTAAGGAGATAGACAGCAAATATTTCCACTCTACTCTCTGGGCAGTTCAGTTCATCTTTATTTTGACCAGTTCCAAACAGTCACAGCAAATACTTGTGGAATTCCTACATTACGCCTGGCTTGGTATAAATTTGCCTGGATCCCCCTTCATGCCTTAACTTTCTCTCTCCCGTTCTTCCTCATCATTTCTTTTCTTTAGTTATTCTTACCTTATTCCAAAATGTTGTGTCAGCAGTGATGGAGGAAAGAGTAGCCATGGCTAATAGATATTTTACTCACCTTCCTTATTCTATGCTCCCTGTGCCTCTGTTTCCACACAGATCTACTCTAAAGCACTAAAAACAAAACAAAACAAACTAAAACAAACAAACAAAAACCCACAAGAAAAGAAAACATAAAAAAAAACATTATCTCTTGAAATACTGAATTCTTGTATTTGGTGAGGAGTCTGCAGAGGATAAAAAAAAGACAAGGATACTAAATTGCCATGTAGTAATTCTGCTCTATTTCCATCAAATCTAATATTTTTCCCAGCAGCACAATTATGAAAATCAATGAAAGAATAATATTTTTCAGAAAGAAATAAGAACTCTCAATGATCATTCAGCAGTGTTAGATTATAGATTATAGTTAGAATTCATTGAGGCACTAATGGTGTCACCAAATTATACTTTTTATCTTTCTGCTCTAAAATGATCCATAGGCCACAGGTAGATTTATGTTTTCATCTGTCCCCCAGTTTCTAGCCATTTCTCTTGCCCCATGGGTCAGTTTTCTATCAACCTTAATCAGTTTTCTATCACAAACCCAGCTGTTCTACCAGTCGTGACAAGATATCAAGTCACAGAAAACTGAATATAAGTCTTGCAGTATGCAAACATTTTTGGAGTTGAGGTCAGGGCTAAAATTGACAGCTCATAGCATTTTATCTGAGAAATTTCAATTAGACATTTCTTTTCCTATGTCCTTCCTTCCAGAAGCCACAGAGTATCTCCACACTGTTTTGCTGCTTCTCTGCCAAATAGATAAAAGTTTTCCAAAGTTACACATTTTTGCCAATATTAAGAAATGTGTGCATGATCTGATTTTCTGGTTCAGAAAAAAATGTGTTTAAATAAATATTAGTCACATATTTTGTCAGGCATTATACCAGTTGACATGAATTCCTCATACAGAAAGTGTATTTGTTAGATTTTGCCATGAAAATATTGTATAACAACCCCCCCATACATTGGATTATAACAATAATGATTCCATTTCCTACATCTGTAGATTGAGTGGGATTTGTCTGATCAAGACTGGGCTCAACATGGAAAAGTAGTTCAGTGCTAGAATTATCAACAGACATGCGGGAGACCCTGGTTTAATTACCACCCGATGCACCAAAAACAAACAAAACAGAACAAAACAAAATGTTGTAAACAAAATTCCTCAAGATATACATATCACATACTGTCTCAGTGGGTGTATATCTATCTATATATTTTTATTTAGAACCACATGTATGTAGGGTGACACATTAAAAAAAAAACTGGGTTCAGCTGGGCTTGGATCCTAGCTGCTGATCAGATCACAGTCTGCTCCATGTATTTCTCAATCTCTTTGGTGGAATAGTCAAGTAAAGGCAATGTTTCTCATGGTGATGGCAGAGGTGCCAAAGAACATGTGAAAATGTGATTCAGCATAGACACTTTCACTTCTGCCCACATTCCCTTGGCTAAAGGAAGTCATTTGGCCAAGCCCAAATTTGGTGTGGTAGATAAATGTATCTTTAAGAGAGGAACTGTAAAGTTATACTGTAGAAGGTAAGGATAGAAGGAGAGGTGAAGAATTTTGAAAAAAAAAAGCAATCTACAGAGAGGAATTCAGCAGATTGAGGGCAAAGTGAAGGCTTTTAAAAGTGCCTTTGAAAAAAATTCATCCCCAATTTTAGCAGCTGTTCTATATGACATGCTGTTTTGATTTCTACCTTACATTGGTAAGTCTGATTTGTTACTTCAAATGATGAGTTACCGATAATGAGATACTATTTTTTAACTGGTGGCTGTGTTTTAAACTCACCTCTAGTTATCTAGAGATTCATTTGTTTTGTGTTGTTTAGCCCACACTGTTGGCTCTCAATTGCCAATTGCTCTGCATTCATTTCTGTTACAGAACTTTATGTCTTTCCTTTTTTCTCTTATTAAAACTAGCTTTCCATTTTCTGGGAAGTCAAGGACATGCTCAGTCATTATTTCCAGAACCTCTACTACCCCTTCCTTTTCCTCTCTTGCTTGTTTGCATGCAGTTGTCTTGATATGTTTCTATTTCTCAGTCCAGGGGAGACATTAGGTCTAATGGAATGGCTTGACTGTATCTTGAGCCCCATACCAGGAACAAGCAACCCATCTGCTTACCAGGGTGAGAACCCTGCACAAAGGTTGCTTGATGCTTTTTGCTCAGTGGCAGGGCTCACTCTTCCTAGGGTGTATCAATGGGTCCCTCATCTCTGATGTGAAGCCACCATCCATCAACCCTGACCTGAGCAGCTGGTCTTCCCAGGATACCAGCTATGATGGGACCTTTTCCCCTGTTCTTTGGCTCCTCTGTGATGTGTGAGTAATACAGCGATCATTTGGTGAGAATCTTGGTCGTGCATGAGCCTCTGTTTCCACGATGCGCCATTTGGCGACTGGCTCCACGTCACTCTTTTCGGTGTGCTTAAAGGAAGCCCCGCTGACATTGAGCCCATGAAACAGTTGCTCAGACTAAGCAGAGATTCTCTTCTGTTTCCTGGTTTGATTTGTGACCTGAAAGAATAGAGAACGTGTCCTGGTATTATGGAATCGTTTTTGCCTCTTAATATCAAAAGGAAGTTTTGTTTTACCTATAAAATCAAAAAGTCCATGAGATTCCAGGAATTATGAGATTTATTTTTATTATGTTTACTTAACAAAACATTTAAAAATATATATACACACATGTATATGGAAATACAGTCACATATATATTTTATGTGCTGAGTTGTGTGTAGCCTGAGCTATTCCATATTTTAAAAATTATATTGAAAAAAGCAATTATTAATAGTAGCACCATTTCTCTTTACCTTCATTTAGAAGAATACCTGACATTCAAGGAAATCAGGCTGAAGTGATGCTAGAAACAATATAATAATTCTCATTTAAATGTATCAAGCCCATCTTCTGTGTTGTTCAAATATCTCTGCATGTTTAGGTCTGGAGTAAATTATTCTAGGAATGTGGGAGATTCCAGGTCCTAAAAATCTGACCCAAATGAATAGAGCATATTCATTCATTATATTTTTTCAACAAATGCTTATTTTTTTAATTAATAGACTTCATTTTTTATGTGTTTTAGGTTAACAGAAAAAATTGTGAAGAAAGAACAGAGTTCCTATATACCACTCTTCTTCTGCCTATCTCTCTAACAATTTCCCCTATTATTAATATCTTGCATTAGTGTGGTACACTTGTTAGAAATGATGAACCAATATTGACTCTTTATTTTTAAGGTTCATAGTTTACATTAGAATTCATCCTTTGTGTTATACTCTTCTATGAGTTTTAAGAAATGCATACTGTCATTACAGTATCATACAAGATAGTTTTGCTACCCTAAACATCCTCTGAACTTCACCTATTTATCCCTCTCCATCTCTCCTCTCTCCTAGGCAAGCACTGATCTTGGTACTATCTCTATGGGTTTTGCTTTTTTTCAGAATATCATATAGTTGGGATGATCCAGTATATAACCTTTTCAGACTGGCTTCCTTTACTTGGCAATACACATTAAGTTTTCTCCATGTCTTTTTATTCCCTGAAAGCTCTTTTATATTTTTTAAATCAGTGAACAGTATTCTATTGTATTGATGTACCACAGTTTATCCATTCACCTGCTGAAGGACATCTTGGTTGTTTCAAGTTTTGGCAATTATGAACAAAGCTGTTATAAACATTTGTTTGCAGGTTTTAGCGTGGAACCTTTTTGATTCATGTGGGTAAATATCTAGGAGTATGATTGACATGTCATATGGCAAAACGTTTAGCTTTGAAAGAAACTGACAAAGTGTCTTTCAAAGTGGCTGTGCTATTTTGCATTCTCATCAGCAATAGGAATGCTCTATATCCTTGTCAACATTTGGTGCTACCAGTGCTTTGGCTTTTATCCATTCTACTAGGTGTATAGTGGTATCTCATTGTTGTTTTTATTTGCAATTTCCTAATGGCATATAATATTGAACATTTTTTGTACATTTGTCTGTTTAGATACTTTCCCCACTTTTTGGATGACTTATTTGTTTTCTTATTGTTAAGATTTAAGAGGTCTTAATATATTTTCAATACAATCCTTTATCAGATATATTTTAAAAATATTTTCTCCTAGTTTCTGCCTTGTCTTTTCATTCTCTTAAATGTAACACCTGCCATTTTTCCAGAAAAATAGTTATGCACTAGGTGTTAAAAAATTGAACAAAGCATCTTGAATATCTTACATTCTGGTGGGGAAGCTAACTAAAAAAACAACACATGAATGAGTACAATATGTTATGCTCTATTGCATAGGTATAAATAAAACTTTTTGAAACAGCAACTCTGGAAGAGTTGTGAAGTCTTCCCTGTCTTATTTTTCAGCATATTCTACTATCTAGCAGGAAAAGATAAAAGAGATTCATTATAGCTGTGATGCAATAAGGAGAGACATCTGAAGACTGCATTTTGGGAATATTCTGTGGTAAATTCTGAGAAGCAGATTCCTCATGCTCAGAATATATTGAGTATAAAAGTTGAGGCAACTTATTCACTTGACAAATACTTACTGAGTGATTCTTGTGACTTAGGCATGATTCCTGACTTTGAGATATCAGCAAACAAAACAAAGACACACCTGCTCTTACCCAACTATATGCTCATGGGGGAAGACAGTAAATCATAAACATAATGAATGAGTAAATTATAGAATATTTGGAAGGTATTTCTTGAGGAGGCACTCCATCCTCCATGCCTCTGGGATTAGGTAATTTCTCAAAAGACCATATAAAAATGGCAATTACTTTAATTATCTATTTCTGTTGGACTTCTTTTCTTTGAATTAACAGCAACCAGAGGATGAGTACTGTGGTCTCTAGTTCTACTGAGGTTTCACATTTTATAATGCATACTTATTTCCATGTCTCTTTTCCTTAACTGTATTTCAAGCTCCTTGGTGGCAGAAATTATTTTGGTCTTGTGTATCCAGAACTCTTCACAATGGATGCGACATAAAGACTGATGATATTTACAATGAACCTTGATGGATGAGTGGCATCTAGGTACAGAAAAGTATGACGGACCAGGATGTGAAAAGGTGGGAAGACGAGACTATGGAGTATTTGAGAGGCAGCAGGGAATTTAGTGAAAGATGAAGTCTAACTTAAAAGCCTTGTGATATTCCTGTGATGTGTAGTGAAGAGCAGGTTAAGTAAAGATTTTATAAATGGAAGAATTAAGAAGGAAATAAGAAGTAACTCATTTAATGTAACCATGAGTGCTAACCTCCAGCCCCATGACTCACAGTTCAGCCTTCCCTCTATGAGCAGGCCAGGCACCTCTGCTTATTGCTGTATAGAATTAATCATTTACAATCAGTGGGATGATTTTGGGGGTACACTTAGAAGTCATGTCTTATAAGATAGGTTTCACAAAAAATGACCTGTGTCCCTGGAGTCCTCAAAACAGAGTGTAAGATGTGGCTTGCAATCAGCGTCATTCATATTTGTGTTTGTCCATCTCAGAGGAGCTACTTTTGCTTCCATGGTGGCCTTCTGAGGCTTTGATTAAATACACCTTTGTCATGTCTGGCTCTTTAATTGTTTAGCTTTGTAAGGGATTAAAATTTGCATCAAGAATATATAACTAATTTCAGGGGAGGCAGAGAACAATTCTTAATTTTCTTGAGCACTCTGGGACTTCACAGAATGGAGATGCCCTAGAAAGGGAACGGGCATTATTGTTATAATGAGTGAGGATGTGTAAAGATATAGGGAGATTGCATGCCATTACGATGAAAAGATAATCAGTGAAACATCTGTAGCCTGGGCAATTCATCCAGCGATGATTACACAGAGGCTGGAAGGCATCATGGTCTATCACACAAGATCCTGAGGGCCACAAAACAGAGACTGTAACACTTGTGCAGGAGAAGAGAATGGGAGTGAGATGACATGCTATGCAATACAAATCGTGAAGTGGCAAAAACACACAGAAAAACCCCAAATTGCTCTACTCTTGAAGGGGATTATTACAAATGCAAAGCGCTGAGAGTACATATTTTCTTTCATTTTAGTATCAGCTTGAATACATTAGGGACCTCACCCAAAGCGCCTGCTCCTTCCTGCTTTTCCCACTGCCCTCCTCACTGGAAAAAAAAGGCCAAAACAAAACATGGAGCATATTGATTAGAAACAATTCCAATAATCTGATCAGAATAAATGAAACAATCAGAGTGAAATCATCTATGAACATGTAACAGAACAAAAGGGGTGATTTGGAAACTATAGGAATGTTTGTGAGTAGAATAAAGAAAAGATGGGATTTATAAAGAGAGAATACACAGCTTATTTAAAGGCAAATGCTTTGGTGAAATGATTTTTGGGAGACAGACCCACGATGATGGGGATATTTGCCAGATCTTTTGCTCTGTGGGGTAGAAGTAGAAGAATGGATAGCGGTGGAGATTCATGTTACATCTCTCTTTAGCACCAAATAATACCACCCCAGCCTTCATCTTGCATAATCATGGTTCTTGTTTTTTTCTCCACGGGTCACTTTGGGCCAGCTCTCTGTGGACAATGCTTTACTGAAGGCCTGAATGAAGCATAAGGGAACACTATGCCACAGGAGCCTGTTAGAACTGGTTGTGAGGTTCTCATGTCTCTTAGTCCCTGGGCTGTTCCTCTCCTGAGGAGGTCCCCCTTTGGCTTCTGCCTCTTTAGACAGGGACCTGACTCTTGTTTTCATGTTCCCATTGCATCTGATCGATCTTTCCCCTCTAATCCATCCAGAGGGAACAAAACTCAGTATCATAATAATATTTTGAGCAATGTTTTTTGTCTATAATAAAGTCAAACATTTTCCATAATAAACGAAATATTTAACATCTCATTCTGTCTACATTTGGAATTTGCTCCCCAGTCCAGGGATTTTCCCAAGCTATATGTAGATCCTGGCAGTTCGATGACCTGATGAGAAAGGCTCATCAATGTTGTCAAGTTTTCTAGAACCATGTAGATTTAGCTCCAACCCTGGAATGCGAACATTTCTTTTCTCTCACCCTGAAATTTCCAACTTCCACGTTCCAGCAATGTTGAGATACACATATTCCTTCCTGAGATTGGAAGAAATTGTTGCATGTTAAAAGCCAGTTTATTCATGTGACAATTTTAATGGTTCTGCTTTCCATGGGTGGGGAGGTTGTGTGGTGATGGTTACTATCACTTAAGGCATTTGTATCACATAGGCAATTTGCATCTCCATGACTTTCCAATGCAACAGACTCTAAAGCCATGCAGTTCAAAGGCGCCTGTTCTTGGAGTTCAGATGCTGGATTCTACCACATATTAACTGAGTGACTATGAATGGCTCACTAGATGTTACCTGCATGACAACACTGTGGCTGTGAATAGGTCTCTGAATCTTAAGTTTCCTCAAGGCTTTTCCAGTATCTGTATTTATGACTATATCACTATACAGCATTTCATTTGTCTCATACTTTTGGCAGTTTTTGCACAGATGAAGACCAGAGATTATGTACAGTAAGTTTCTTGTTTTCTGTTCTCTTAAGCAATGTCATAGTTAGAGAAATTTGCAAAACTCATAAAACATTTCAGTTGATGAACAGGTAATTAATTTCTGGCTTCCCAGTGAAGCTAAAAATATTCCTATGGCATCTTTCAGTGAAATGCTGTATGAGATATTGTAATTACGAGTGTGTCACATTGGGAATTATAGAAAGAATTTTGATTATTGTCTTAGAGGCATATTGGATTATCTCAATACAATGAAAATTACTGCATAATATTTAACTAACATTTGTTGCCAAATTAACCATGCCACAAAGTAGATATTCCTTGCTCAAGGAAATATAACATTGAGGGGAGAATTGGTTTTCTTAAAAAAAAAAAAGCAGGTAAACAGAGAATAGGTAAATGTAAAATATGCGAGCTGGTTTAGTGTTATCTGCTAAGATTGAAAAAAATAATATGTAGTAAATGGTAATGAAGATGACAATTCCATTTCCGGAACATGTAGCAAGTACCAGACAGAGTGCTGGGTAATTTAGCTGTAATTTCTTGTTTAATCAAGACAGTTATTTTGGAGACGTGGGAGGTGTGATGGATTGAATCATATCCCCCACAAAGCCATTCAAAGCCTTAACCCCCAGAACGCTGGATGTGAACCCATTAGTCGATATGGCCTCTGATGATCCTCTTAGTTAAGATAAGGCCAGAGTGGATTAGGGGGACCTTAGTGCAATATGACATGTGTTCTCATCAGCAGAGGAGATGAGGACACAGTAGAGGTCAGTAGGAGACAGACGGGCAGGGAGACGGCTGTGTGACAGGGGCAGAGACTGAGCTTCCGACTGCCCGCTGGCGACACCAGAGCGCCACAGACTTCGATGAAGGCACGAGCCTGTTGACACGTTGATTGTGGACTTCTGGTCTCTAAAACTGTGATACCTTCCCATGGTGTAAGATGCCCAGTCTGTGGTATTTGTTATAACAATGCAGGCAGACCCCGATGAGGGAACCACGGAACTTCCTGTCCCTGGGGGGAACACTCCCTAACATTTCCCTCTTGGCGTTTTGGTGCCTTCAGAACCTACCACTGTGGCTTGCAACATAGTTACCATCTAATTAATGTTTAAAATGTATTGAATAAATAAGTAATTGAATGAAGGAGGCCTGGTTATTCCAATAAAAGTGTTGTTGAAAGGCAGTGTCATTGAAAAATTTTGTTTGAAGCTTCTATTTAAACTGAGCTCTGGGCTCCGAGGCAGCCAAGACTAATAAAAAGGAGGCACAGTGGGTGGTGTAACTCTGTCAGTGCTTATCAGTTAGGGGGGAGTTATTTGTGGTAAGCCCTGTATGCATGAATTTAAATCCTGTCTCATGTCACACATTAATTTCTCAGTACGCACTAACACTTCTCTAAGTATGTTTATATATATATAGGGTTGACAGATAAAATGTAAGATGTCCAGTTAAATTTGAATTTCATATAAAAATAAGTGTTAGTGTAAGTATTGGGACATACTAAAAATTGTACACTAAATATTATACTAAAATTATTCATTTTGTATCTGAAATTCAAATTTAATTGGGCATCTTGTAGTTTTTTCTAAACCTGACAATCTTAATTATGTATATATTATCTTACTGAATAATGCAACAATTCTAAAAGGCGTATCTTACAAATGGCAGCACTGAGGCATAGAAAGTTTGTCTAACTTGTCTCAGGTCACAGAGCTATGGCATGTTGAACCAGGATTTAAATCCACATGCACTGGCTTCAGAGACCCGGCCTTTAACCACAGTACTGTGCTCTCAAAACTCCAATGACAGGTATAATTATTCCCATTTTATATTTCAGATATCAGAGTTCGTGAAGTCAAGGAACTTGTACCTTTGTAACATGTTCTGCAGCTAATAAGAGGGGCAGAGTAGTGATTTCGACCCAGGAACTCCTGTCTCCAGAGCCGATGCTCAATGCTTTTAATCTCTATCTCTTAAAATAAAATCTTAGAACTGGAATTTTTCAAGGTCAGGGACCAATGTGGTTTTTGAATTCTTGATATTTTCTTCAGCATAAGATGAGACCACTGGAGAGTGAAAAAGTAATGTGCAAGGAAGGGCTAATGCCATTGAATGTCAACAAATAATATCCTGTGTCACCACAATTCCTTTTAGAGTAAGGATTTATATCACAGTTTTGAATAGCTTAAATGTTGGCATTAGAATATTTCTGTAGCTAGAGGGTATGAATTGTAGAGAAGCTGATTCATCTTTTAGCATCTTCCTTTATGCACATATCATCCCAGAGGATTTATTAAACAGCCACAGTATAGAGACCTACATCACTGAAGTGAAAGTATATCCTAAATATTGCTCTGTCTACTTCTTTTAGTCTTTAGAATTAGCAATGACATGTTTCGGTCCTAAAGAAACATATGCAAGACAATCCTTTAAATTAATTCATTCTTATTGCATCTGGCGTGATTATATTCCAACATAGTGGCTCAGGACAGACCTATAATACATTACAAACATAAGCTTGTCAGGAGAATTTCTTAAATAAGCAAATCAGACTATTTTAACTTTTTAAAATGTGTTTATTTGAATCAAACAAAAGTAAGTTAATGGATGCATTGCCAATGGCAGGTGTATAAATTGTACCATCAGAATTAAATTTGCCTCATCTCCCTATTATTTGAGACAATTGACCATCTCTGTGAAAATCAAGTAATTATATGCTCCAGTGCATTTTGAAAGGAAGGATGTAGAGAGAGAATGAGAGAGAAACACAAGTGTGGGTCACCAGTAGATAACATAACTTGGCTTTGATCATTTGGAATGATGGAAAATGTTGTTGCGATCACACACATAACTGGGTGAACTTTGAATCTACTGTGGGCTCTGGATTGTGAGTTATTCAAGTAATTTTGTAGAATATCTGCATACATCTTAGTGTCCCAGCGGCTAAGACACATACCGCACAATGGTTAGCTTAAACAACGAAAATTTATTGGCTTATCTTTTGAGGTTAGAAGCCTGCACTGGAGCCATCAGCAAGAGGATGCTTTTTTCTCCAAGACTGGTGTTCAGGGCTTGACTGGCTGTCTGCCTGCGAGCCTCGGGTCCTTGGGATGGGGGGATGCACATGGGGACAGTGCTCCTTTTTCATCTGTTGACTTCTAGCTTCTGCCTCCCCAGGGCTTTCTCTTCATAAAGCCCCTGGTAATAGGATGAAGGCTCAGCATCGTTCAGGTGGGCATCATCTTAATTAAAAATAACACCTTTAGGAAAGGTGGCGTCAGCAGGGAGGGCGACCATCGCTCTTGTGAGTTATCTCGCCATGCTGCAAGCTGCCCCACCCGGAATGGGAGTTGGTTACTGGTCTGGACCTGGGCATGCAGGGACCAGGAGGCATGGAAGCCACTGCCAAACCCAGTTGTGTACATGTGGCCAGTGGAGGCGGGATCCCGGACACCGGGAATGGAAAAATTTAATCCTTGAATTCATATGGAATTAGCCAACTGCATGGCCTGAATAGCCAGGATACTGTTGCAAAAGGAGATAAAGGACCCTCACTTGTCAATTTCAAAACTTTCTCCAAAGTTACAGTGACTAACAGTGTATTACCACCATAAACATAAACATATAAACCGATGGAATGAAATTGAGAATACAGAAATAAACCCATACATCTAAGGTCAGTTGACTTTCTTCAAGGACACCAAGACCATTAAATGGGGAAAGAAGAGTCTCATCAACAGCCGGTGTGGGACAACTGGATATCTACATGCAAATGGATGGATCTGGACCACGGTCTCACACCATATATAGTAATTAACTGAAAATAGGTTAACAACCTAAACCTAATGCCAAATCCATAAAAATTTTGGAAGAGAACATTTGAAAATCAGAGTAAATCTTTGTGTTAGTGAGGGTTCTCTAGAGAAACAGAGAACTGTAATTATGAGATTTATAAAGGAGTTTTGCATAGCAGTGGAAATGAAAGCGTCCAAGATCCATAGGGCAGGCTGTGAAACTGGAAGCTCCTATAAAGGGTCTGGATGAACTCTATTGGAGAGGCTCAATGGCTTAGTTGATCACAGATGTAATCAGCCACAGAGGCAATCAACTGACTGATGACTTAATACACCAACCTTCCAGTTTATCATCCAGCCACAAAATATTCTTGAAGCAGCACCCAGGGCAGGGCTTGTCTGACCAGAAAACTGGGCATAATCATTGACAAGTTGACACCAGAACCTAACCATTACAATCCACCCCTAGTCAACTTGGCAGCTATACACATCACCTTGAGATATGCTTAATTTCCACATAGAACACAATAGCAGATAACAGATAACACCTAACAATACTCAACTGTCCTGCGTACAACCAGAAATGCACGACATCTCTCCAGAATAGGGTGCAAGCCCTTAGGTAACATTCACTCTTAAACTTCAAATCCTATGACTTAAATACTGTAAAATGAACAATAAAACTTATGTCATATACTAAGAGAAAAACAAGATATTTGCTTATGTACAAAAACAAACATACTCAAAAACAGAGAGGAAAATTCATACAATCGCAGTCTTTGTTTCTGTAACTGGTCACGTGGTTGTAGCTCATATTTATCGCTACCTTCTACCACTACCCATTCCATGTTCCCTTTACCCTCAGCAAACATTTCTGTTGGCCATGGGTCTTTGCCAGGTGGGGTGACCCAAACCTTCATTCCTGGAGTTTCTGGGCCATTGATAGTCCTGCCTGGGTTGGGTTGTTGCAGTTTTCATTGGCTTTAGTCACAGGGTATGGTAGTACCAGGAGATGCTGTAGGGGATTTCCTGTATTCCAGGAAAAATTTTCTTTGCTTTTGTTGTGTAGTTGCAGTCATAGTTCCACTTGATAGTCAAAATCAATCACCCCAGACAAAACAGTAATCCCCTTTCATGCCTGTTGATTCAGTGACACGAGAAGCCCAAAGCGGACAGGAAGCATTCTTAATTTCCAGTTCCATGGAATCATTGTGTCTCCTGGGGGGAGCACTCCTTTTGAAGTAAGACCTATAAACCAGTAGAGCTTAAGGTTTCAGGGATTGGAAGCAAACATTTTTCTAGTGGATCACTAGGGGTGATAGTGAGTGGTGCCACTCCCATTTCCACCCCTGATTCCTGGACCTGTGAATCCTGGCTATGGGAGAAACAGCACCATAGAGTGAACACTGATCCAGAGCATAAATTACCTCCTGGAGAACATTGCCCCAGCCCTGCAAGGTGTTGCCATCTAGTTGGCACTGTAATTGAGTTTTCAAAAGGCCATTCCACCATTCTATGAATGCAGCTGCCTCTGGATAATGAGGAACATGATAAGACCAGAGAATTCCATGAGCATGTACCCATTTCTGCACTGCATTTGCTATGAAGTGGGTTCCTTAATCAGAAGTAATGCTATGTGAAATACCATGACAGTGGATAAAGCATTCTGTAAGTCCACTTTGGTAGTTTTTGCAGAAGCTCTTTGTGCAGGGAATGCAAACCCATTTTCAGAGTATGTGAACATTCTAGCTAGAAAAAATTGCTGCCCCTTTCATGATGAAAGTGGTTCAATGTAATCTACCTGTCACCAGGTAGTAAGCTGATCACCTCGGGGAATGGTTCCATATTGGGGACTAAGTATGGGTTGCTGCTACTAGCAGATTGTGTATTCAGCATTGGCCATAGCCAGGTCAGCCTTGGTGAGTAGAAGTCCATGTTGCTGAGCCCATGCATAACCTCCATCCCTAACACCATGCCCACTTTGTTCATGAGCCCATTGGGCAATGGTAGGAGTAACTGAGGAAAGAGGATGACTTGTATCCACAGAACGGGTCATCTTATCACTTGATTTTTAAAACCTTCTTCTGCTGAAGTCACCCTCTAGTGAGCATTAACATAGAATACAAATATCTTCATGTTTTTAGCCCACTCAGAAAGGTCTATCCACATACCTCTTCCCCAGACCTCTTTGTCACCAATTTTCCAGTCATGCTCCTTCCACATCCCTGACCATCCAGCCAAACCATTAGCAGCAGCCCATGAGTCATATATAAATATACCTCTGGCCAGTTCTCCTTCCAAGCAAAATGAACGACCAGGTGCACTGCTTGAAATTTTGCCCACTGGGAGGATTTCCCTTCACCATTGTCTTTTAAGGATATCCCAGCCTGAGTTTTCTCTTCTTCAGCCAACTAACTGTAAGGAACTCCCCAAGAGGCCATAAGTCTGGTTTGGGAAATCCCCCCAGGAGGATGATTGGGGGAAGGAGATGGGGCCATGGACATTTGGGCCACTTCTTCATATAATTTACTTGTGCCTTCAGGACCTGCTTGTGCTTTTTTTCTAATATACCATTTCCATTTTATGATGGAGTACTGCTGTGCATACCCCACTTGGTGGGTCAGTCAACAACCAGCTCATGATAGACAACTTGGGTCTCATGGTAACTTGGTGATCCATGGTTAAGCATTCATTCTCTACTTAGGCCCGCTAGAAGGCTAAAAGCTGTTTTTCAAAAGAAGAGTAGTTATCTGCAGTGGATGTTAAGGCTTTGCTCCAAAATCTAAAGAGTCTGCATTGTGATTCTCCTGTAAAGGCCTGCCAAAGGCTCCAGACAGCATCCCTACTTGCCACTGACACTTCCAACACCATTGGATCTGCTGGATCATATGGCCCAAGCCTGGACCTGTCGCAGAGCCTCTTCCTGTTCCAATCCCTACTCGAAACTAGCAGCTTTTTTTGTCACTTAGTAAATGGGCCAGAGTAGCACACCCAAATGAGGAATATGTTGTCTCCAACATCCAAAGAGACCAACTAGGTATTGTGCCTCTTTTTTTGTTGTTGTAGGAGGAGTCAGATGCAACAGTTTATCCTTCACCTTAGGAGGGATATCTCGACATACCACACACCACTGAACACTTAGAAATTTCACTGAGGTGGAAGGCCCCTGTATCATTGTGGGATTTATCTCCTGTCTTCTGGCACACAAATGCCTTACCAATAAGTTTATTGTAGTTGCTACTTCTTACCCACTAGGTCTAGTCAGCATGGTATAATCAAAATAATGGACCACTGTGATATCTTCTGGGAGGGAGAAACTATCAAGTTTCCTGTGGACAAGATTGTGACATAGGGTTGGAGAGTTGATATACCCCTGAGGTAAGACAGTGAAAGTATATTGCTGACCTTGACAGCTGAAAAGTAAACTGCTTCTGGTTCCTTACTGACAGCTATTGAGAAAAGAGCATTTGACAGATCAATAACTGCATACCAGGTATCAAGCGATGTGCTCAAGCAATGATCCCATAACTGGGACAGCAACTGTAATTGGAATCACCATCTGGTTAAGTTTACGATAATCCACCATCATCCTCCAAGACCCATCTGTTTTCTGCACAGGCCAAATAGGAGAGTTGAATGGGGATGGGGTGAGAATCACCATCCCTGCATCCTTCAAGTCCTTAAGAGTGGCACTGATCTTTGGAATCCCTTCAGGATTACTATTTTATTAGGTAGAGGCAGTTCTAGTGGCTTCCACTTGGCCTTTCCTGCCATAATAGCCCTCACTCCATGAGTCAGAAAACCAGTGTGGATTTCTGCCAGTTACTGAGTATTCCGATTCCAATTATGTGTTCTGGAAGTGGGGGAAGGACCACCAAATGGGTCTTTGGATTTCACAATTGATTCTTAGATAAGACACCAAAAAAAAAAAAAAAACCACATGCAACTAAAGAAAATTACATAGATAGAACTGCATCAAATTATAAAACTTTGGGCATCTAAGGACTTTCTCAGGAAAGTGAAAAGACAACTTACCAAATGCTACAAAACATCTGCCAATCATTTATCTGATGTAGGTCTTGTATCCAGAGTTCTCACACCCAACAAACAACTCATTGTGTGTTTTTTTTTTAATGAGCTAGACTTAGACCTTTTTCCAAAGAAGATAAACAAATGGCCAGTAAAACTTGAAAAGTTGCTCAACATTTTTAATAAGGAAAAGCAAATAAAATCTACAATGTGGCTACACTTCACAAATATTAAGATAGCTGTAAAAAATGAATAAGGAAAATAACAAGTACTGCAGGGATGTGAATAAATTGAAACACTCACACATAGCTGTTGGGAACATAATAGGATTCAGCCTCTGTGGAAAGTTTGGGTCTCCCAAAAAATTCAACATAGAATTAAACTATGACTCTGCAATTTCACATCTAGGCATATATGTCTCCCAGTTTAAAACAGATACTCAAACAAATACATGTACATGCATGATGCTAGCAGTATTATGCTTAACAGTCAAAAGTGGAAATAACCCAAATGTCCATTAATTGATGAGTAGTTAAACAAATTATAGTTTGTAGTTTTAACATAAAATGGAATATGATTAAGCTGTAAAAGATACATGCTACTGAATGAAGCTTAAAGACATTAGGCTAGAAGAAAGAAGCTAGATAAAAAAGTCAGGTATTCTATGAGTCCATTTATATGAAATATCCAGAATAGATAAATGCATGAAAATGGAGTTCCAATTGGGGGTTTTCAGGGGCCGGGAAGGGAGTGAAATTGAGAGAAACTGCTTAATAGCTAAGGTGATTTACTTTGTAGTGATGAAAATATTTAGAATTACATAGGGCTGATGGTTGTACAACACTGTAAATGCACTAAGGACACTGAATTGTTCACTTTAAAATGGTTAATTCTATTTTAGGTTTTTTTTTTTTAACCTCAATAAAGTATTTTGAAATTCATTTAAAAAACCTTTCAAATATCTTTCTTTACAATGAGTTCACACCTACAGGAATGGATTAAGATTTCTGGGATACATAATTCAATCCACCATCACATAAAACCTTTCTTAGAGTTTCCTTATTGGTAAAATAAAAAAACCTCATAGATTCTGTACAATCTATTATGTAGTAGATTCTCAAAAATGTTTATTTCCCTTTCTCTATGATTAGAGAAAAGCTGTAAGTAGAAGAGAATGGTGGGGCCAGATTCAGGCTCACTTCCCTGTTCAGCCAGGAGCATAGGCTTTACACTGTAGAAGGCATGGAAGAGTTTTCAGGAGAGAGAAACTGGTCAAGTTCAAGAAAATCCACCTAATGGGTAGTTAGCAGAATGTGTTGGGGAAGAGAAAAAGAAGGCAGCCATTGCCACAGTTTAGGAATAATGTGCAAAGGGCTTGGACTAGTATATTAACAATGGGACTAGAAAGGAAGAAATTAACACCCAATACACAGCAGAGATAGCAGAGGTAGTATTTGGTGATTGAATGGGAGGTTGAGGAAAGAGGAGAAATTAAAAGATATTGAGCCTGTATGCAAGAATGGAATGGTTTGGGGTTTGGAAGCAGCAATTAATTTCATTTCAAATAGGGAAACAATACGATGGCAAGCGGCAGGGGGTCTGTATATTAATTCACTGATTATCTTGAAATATTTGCAGTTTGCCAAATACAGCATTCTTTCTTTCCTCTGTGCCTTTGCCTGTGTCCTTTCCTCCACTCTTTGCTGATTAATTTCTGCTTGTCCTTCAAGACTCAATGTAGAAGCCACGAGGAAACCTTTTACCTCCTTACTCTGTAGCCAGAGCCGGATATGTCTCCTATGGGCTCCAATAAAATCCTAATTAAACCTCTATCAGAATGCCTACACCCAATTATCTGTTTCCTTGCCTTTCTCCTTTAAAGGAATGGAAAATCCCTGTACAAACAGAATGTATGGTACACAGAAGAATAAATAACCTATTGAGTAATGAATGAATGAACCGAAGAAGAATTATCCAGCAGTTAAAAGGGTGATCAGTAAGGGGACTTGGTTTTCCTTTTTCATCTGAGCCAACTCACGCCAGATACAAAGATAAGCCTCTGCATTTGAATGTTTGGTCTTAAGTATCAATTTATCTCACTATTTTCTTGACTTAAATCTAAAGCTATAGTTTTTCAGCCCTTTGGAAAAGATTCGGGGCCTAATCAAAACTCATTTGAGCAATTCTCTGGATGGAGGGCGATTTAATTCTTATCCATTCCTTTCTACCTCTAGGAAACACTGGAGCAACAATAGAGCAGATCCTTTTGGCATTCTCACTGCTCCTTGAGGTACAAACCAATTTTATGGCTTCAACATAACCTAGCAAATAATTGTTTGGTTCTGAGACAAAACTCTGTATTATAGCGGTAGTGATGGGACTCCAGTAGGCCAATAAAACATGAACTCTTAATGCATCTGCTGTGAGTGCATCAGGCTGGCAGGGGTCCTGGAGGTGGAGAATGGAGCCTGGGAAGGACTGCCGAAGGACCTCATGTAATCATAAATGATTTCCATAAATAGTGCTACAGAGTCTTTGCTTTGTCTTGTGTGCTGTTCTGAAAAAGGGGAACAGGCTGCTATCCCAGGGGTGAAATGAACTTCCTTTTATGTTGCTGACAAAAAGGAGCCCATCAGCAGTGCACACTGACATTTGCTTTGGGTTTTAAAAACACATAGTTCTGCCTGGTTGGAAAATTTGAAGTTCTATGAGGTAACTGCCTTGACACATATAAGGTAAGTTAGCCCAGCTCATTAATGAAGGCACGAAAGCAAAGAAGAAAATCTCTTCTTCACCACCTAGGCAAAACAATGTATGTACCAAAGGGCAATGTTAAAGGATGAATAAATGGATTTAGAAAGCACACGATTCAGGTGGTATCATAGCATGTGGGCTTTCGAGTGAGAATAACCTGGCTGCGGTATTATTCTGTCCTGGTTTCCTTATTTTACAGTAAGCACAGTATAACTTTTTCCATAGCGCTATGAGGATTAAACTTGGTGATGCATCCAGTGGAGAATATATTTCTGAGAAAGACAGGGCACATGTCCTAAAATTTCTTGAGATTCTATTAATTAGGATGCTTGCTTGAATGCTGAGTAAAGCTGTTAAAAACAATAAAAGGCTTAAGAGAAGCCTCTGTTCTCTCTGTGTCAGTGGAAATAAGTACTGTGACCCAGGCCCCCATCCACAGATGCCCTGTGAAAGACTGGTGGATTGAAAATTGATCTTTCCATCCTGCACCTTACAGGTTGGTAAATAACTCTGAAAACTTTAGCCATGGTCCCTGGGTCTTTTCTTTCTTGGTGCCATATCTCTATCCAGAAAGGTTATACTGGAGGGAAATGGGGGAAATGATGGACTTGAGAGTTTGGAGAACTTGTCCACCTAAAAGTGCTAGGAAATCAGGACATTTCTCTAGATATTTGTGTTTGTGCCCTGTTTCTCTAGATTTGAGGGAAATTTTTGAAAGAAATGGAATAAGAGGCAGAACTTGATAGTCTGAAAGGGTACCAAAGCACTTCTAGGTGACTTTGAGGATTGCTGAAATTTGTGGGTCACTTAGATTTTAGAGCAAATTTAATTATTGCGCTTAAATTTACTAGTCAATTTATATCAGAAAGAACGTAGCCAGATCAGTTGAGTAGATAAGTCCAGATTTAGTGTGACGGGGTAAGATCAAGAAGGTGTATCTGTAAACTCGATGTAAAAGTTGGCATCTACGCAAATTCTTCTTGATCTTGTATAAATGAGTCAGACATGGCTGGCAATCCAGGTAGCAGATGGCATTTCAGTATTATATAAAGCATCTGAATCTAGAAACAGCAAAGGGAGTCATGGGGAGGGAAACAGCCAGGATAAAAGGACACTGAGATATCAGAACCAAAACTTCATCTTTTTCATCATGGTGAGTTGTCAGGACCAATAGGATGCAAATAGATCAATATCGATAAGGCAGAAATTGATGGGAAAAGCGGACTTTATAAGTATTTGGTGCAGGATCTTGACAATATTAGACTTTATCTGAGCTCTGTGATCCTGGAAAACATCTAAGGTTAAGAAATTCCCCCATACTTTGTGCTCTGGAAAACAACTTATTGCAGGGAACCATCCTTCCCCTTGTGACTTCTGATAACCTCATAGGAGTCCCTCCTTTCTCACTTAAGACAAGGATAGACACAAACTTTCCCAATTTCCCTCTATGCCACATAAACGATTAGCTGCTAACTGCTTGTCTTACTGATCGGTCAGAGCAAAATGCTAGAAAACTTAACTCTGGTTAAATTCTGTCCTTTGTCCAGGTTGCTGAACTAATTTAGCCCCCTTGCAGCTCAGCCCGCCAGCCAGCCCATCCTTGAGGGCCTTTTTCAGAGAATAGTTCGGCCTCAAGGCAAAACAATCTCTTGTCTACTGACCACCTCACCTTTTCATCATCCTTTTGCACACCAGTTCTGTGTAGCCATGATTGCTCCTCTCTACAAAAGGAAAAACCATCTGCTAATACTTGAGATACTTGCTCACCTATGGTCAAAGCGTTCTTTATTGAAATAGTCACTTTCTTTCCCTTGCGGTAACTTTTGAATAAAGTTTCTCCTTACCAAGTCCTGACACTGAATTGTTTCTTTTCTTTCTTTCTTTTTTCAAATCTCAATCAGTATAAGGAAAAGAGAAAATTTTGGAAGCAAATAGAGGATGACCTCATGATAATGGAAAGATATGAGGATTTAACAGACAGACCTGCGTTGCAGCTTCTACCCCTTTGTAGCCGACAATTTATTTATCATATTTAATCTTCATTCATAAAATGGGAAATATTAGTATCTACCCTTGCAAGATTTTTGTAAAAATAGAATAAGGAAAAGAAAGCAAAACATTTATTTCTGTTTTTGGTACATAATAGGGCCTAAAATGGTCATTTTTATTATATTTTACTGTTGAAAAAAGTAATTAAAAATCCTGGACAAAAATGATGCTCACCTTGGGTTTAAATTCTCTTGAATTTAAAGTAAAATTCCCTAGAGAATCCCCTTTTGAAAGGACAGGGTTAAATTTTCATAGTGTATGTCCTGAAAGGAGGCTTTATGAAGCAGGGAGAATGTTCTGAGGGAATCGTCTATTCTCTGAGATGAAAGGAGCATTGCATTCAGATAATGCAACCAGACATGTCCGTTTTTGATTGTTGATAAATATTTCATTTTATCATTTTAAATTCATATGGGCCACAAAATCATTGAAGATGAAAAAGAATTCAACACTAGGCCGTCCCTTTGCAGGATTGTTTTTTAGAGCACACTTGTTCCCATTTTGTTCAATTGAGATTGAAACACCTTGGCAGTCAACCCTGGGCAGCTACTTCTCAGCTCCAGAGAGCACACTACGCC
>PVIY010027160.1:0-33356 GCA_004026745.1 Myrmecophaga tridactyla
GGTGGAGGAAACCTAAGAGCACACTTGGTCCTTGTGTAGTCACTTTGGAGTGGCGGTCACTGCTCTAGACCCCGGTGGTGGGAAGGGAAGCCCTCTGAGAGCTTCTTGGGTCTTGGCATCTTCTAAGCTGTCCTTACAACCCCGAGGTTCCAAGCGAGGAGTGAGATTTCCAGAGGGTGCATGGAAGCTGGGAAGAGTTGCGCAAAAGATGCCGAGAACAGAATGGAAACCCAAAGGGAGAAGTGACATTGTTTCTGCGGCACGGATGCCGAATGCTGCTGCTGGCATGTGTTCACGCTCCGGCTGGCGTCAGCGAGCACAGGCAGAGTCCCCGCGTGTCTCCTGAGGAGAGGCCCATCTGCTCTCCAGGTGCTCCCAACTGCTGACCGTGCAGAGGCTGCTGCTAGCTGGAGGCTCCCCCTCACCAACATCATGCCCATATTTCATTTGGCCGCCAGCTTCTTGCACAACATTTTCATGTGGACGGACTTTCTGAGAACTGTGGGGACGATCACGGCGGTCCAGCGTTAGGAGGAGAATGCCTAGGGCTGTTCTGGTGGCCAAGGGTGACGGGAAGGGGAAGGGAGTGAGCTTGTGAGAGGAATGGTTCGTTCTCCCAGTACTTCTGTTTTGTGAGAATCTTCTTGGGAAGGTTACGAGGCAAATGTGACCAAATGAAAAGGGGAAAATGCTGTCTTCTCAGGTGAATGGATTCTTGAATGATTTCCAGGAAATAACCTTCTCATCTCACTAATCTGCTGGCAGGGCTCGTGACAGGCCCTTTCCCTTGGCAAGTCTCGGTGGCAGGCAGGCGTGTGGTGTCACGTAGGCAGGACTGACTGATTCACACCTAAGAGGCAATGCCGTTTCTGTCCCAAAAGGAGGCAGCTCCCAACTCAAGCATGGGACAGTGTACAAGCTAGCAGAATGAAAAGAGAACAGAGAATGAAATTAGGGACCATTCTTAGGGGGCTTTGGCCTCTGCGGTCTGGGGGAGACAGGGCTGACCTGAGGTACCAACTTGGCGTTCTCATCTGATGTTCCCCAGTATCTCCATTACAGCTGCGCAGTCTCAAAGCAGAGCCTCAAACGTGGTCAAAGGCCAGGACAGAGTATGAGGGAGGAAGCAGCAAGGGGGAGGACATTTCTGCCTCCACCTAGTTTTATTTCATCTAGTTATAGAACACTCCGGATAACTCACACACTGAGACCCCTTCCTCCAGACAGGCAGCATCTGTGTGTAGTCACTTCCTCGCCCTCAGCCCCAGAGCTGGGAGGTGTCCGAATGGCGCTTCCTGCTGGGCAGCCTGGCTCCCGAGCTGTGTCCCGGGCTGGGCAGCCCCTTCCTTTGCAGACCTGCCTCGTCTTTCTGCCTCTTTTGCACAACGAGCCCCAGACTCTGCTTCTGGTCTTGCCTCCCAGGCTTCCACCTGCTGTTTTTAGGATCAGGTGACATCCCTTTCACCCCGCGGCTGCCCAAGCCTGAAGCCCAAGAGTGTCCTGGGCCCCTCTGTGCCCCTTCAGGCTTCAGGTTTAAACCACTGCCCACCTGTGCCTGCTCTCTTCACCCCAGACCCATCAGCTCATGCCTTGTCCTTCTACCCGCCATGCTTGTGCCTCTTTTTCCCCTTCCTCACCTCCTGCGGGGTGCGTGCAGGGGCTGACAGCCTCCAAGGTACTTCCTTCGCAGGAGCAGGGAGGTTGCTGATCTCTCCACGGCACTCTCCTGTTTACGAGGCCTCTGGGCTCCTCTGGCCTGTGGAAGGCATGCACGGGTGGAGAGCATGGGCTCTGGATTCAGCTTCTAGTTGTGAAGACCAGCCACACCATCTGACAGGTGTTCCTCAGCCCTTCAAATCTGCAAATGCCCATTTGCAAAGTGAGCCTGGATGGAAAACCCACCTCCTGGGCATGGGGTGGGGGGGACTGATTGGGAAAACATGTGTGAGGCACTCAGCTTTATGCACATAAATAAGTGCTCAGCAACTGCTGCCCGTTTGAAATGACTACACCGTGAAATTAAAAACCCTTAGCTTGCCTTATCATTCCATTAAAATAAGTTGAGTCTAGTCCTCTTCAGCCACCTTAAACCTCATTATTCCAAGATTTATCAGTATTTGAACTCGGCATCACCATTTTATAGACTGTCCTATTTCCCTTTCTATGCCCAGGCAAAGCATAGTGAAGGAAGCATGTGTGATAATAAAAAGGATCCATGCATCAAGGAGAATGCCAAGACGATGAGAACCTCCCCAGCTGGGCCAGAATTTTTATTTGAGGTTAGCAGAAGGGGTGCATGGCTGCTTGGCCCTTCTTTGTGTCCCTGTGTCGTGTGTCCTAGTCCAGGATGAGGGTCTGGGGCCATTTGGGGAATGAATGAAGCAGTTCTGCCATGCCCAGTGTTGGTAGCTGAGTTCTGTCTCTGGTCTTTGGATAACAGGAGGAGCAACTGAAAGTGGACAAGAAGTGACAATCCAGTAAGGAGGAGACTGATAAAGACGCACAGAAAATGGGTACAACTTGAAGCAGATGAGATTAGTCAGAGACAAAGAAGATTTTCAGCAGTTCTAGAAATAAGGACAGTCACAATTTCATTTATTGCTTACTATGTGCCAGGCACTGTATTAAACACTACATAGATTATCTCATTAAATCTTCACAGCAAACTTGTGAGATTTGTTATTACCATGTCCATTTGAGAAGTGAGGAAACTGAGATTTAGGGAGGGTGCTGGTTTGAATCTTTTATGTACCCCAGAAAAGACTGTGTTTCTTCAATAAATCAGTACCATTTTTTAAGCTACTAGAATGCAATATACCAGAAATGGAACAGCTTTTAAACAGGGAATTAAAAAAGTTGTAATAAGGCCTACAGTTCTAAGCCTATAAAAATGTCCAAACTAAGGCATCCAGGGAAAGATACCTTAATTTGAGAAAGGTTGATGGGTCTGGAAGACCTTTGTTCACTGGGTAGTCACATGGCTGGCGTCTGCTAGTCTCCATTGCTTTGTTCCTGTGGGAACAAAGCCTCTGTTCCTGTGGGGTTCCTCACTTTGCTTCTCTGGGGCTGGCTTCATCTCTTGGTTTCCCTTCACTCTCTCCAGGTTCAGCTTCCTTAGTATTTCATGGAAAGACACACAGCAACATCTGCAAGGCTCCAAGCATCCCTAAACATCCATGTCTCTGTTTTCTGAAACAACTGTTCTCCAAGCATCTACAGCTGCTCTCTATGTCAACTCTGAGGTTTCTTCAAAATGTTTCCTCTTTTAAAGGATTCCAGATGGGTAGAGTCACATCACCACCTAATCAAAACATCACACCCACAATTGGGGCGACACATCTCTGTGGAGATAATTTAATCAAAAGTTTTTGCCTTACAATATTGAATCAGCATTAAAAGAAATGGATTCCTCCATAAGATTGAATCAGGATTAAAACCTTGTTTTTCTGAGGCACATAATACTTTCAAAGTGGCACATTCCACCTCTGGATCCCCCCCCCAAAGACATGTTTTTTCCATATACAAAATACATTCACTCCATCCCAATATCACAAAGCCTTAAACCATTTCAGTAACAATACAAATACAATACAAAGTTAAAAACAATGCAAAATCTCATCAAAATCAATGACAGGCAGTCTGCCCTAAGGCAAAACTTGCACTGGACCTGAGAAACTCAGAGCTAATTATCTGCTGCCAACATATAAAGGAGAAATAGTCATAGGTTACATGTTTCTATTCCCATAGGGAGAAATTGAAAGGTAAATAGGGGTCACTGTACCTAAACAGTTCCAAAAACCTGCAGAGAAATCTCCATTAGATTTCAAAGTCTTAAGAATCATTTATCCTTGGGGCTTTAGAAAGTGGCAGTCCCACACTTTCCAAGGGCCTATGCAGTGGCTTTACTCTCTCCAAATGCTGGGGAGTGTTGTAATACTGGAGTTTGTTGGGAGACCACCTTTTTCTTGGCTCCACCCTCTCCATACATTGGAGCAGCACCTGGGTACTCTGCCATCTCCAGGGCACATGCTCAAACCCTCCAAAACAATGGAGTGGCAGTCACGTTCCCTCCAATTCCTGGTTTATGTGCTCCACCCTCATTGAAGCCTCATGTGGCACAATTCTTCCAGAGCAACAAAATCAAAGGCCCACCCTCTGCTTCTGGGGCAAATTCAACCTCTGCATGGTATAGATGTGTCCACTCTCCTGGCCTAAGGCTTCTTGACTTCAGACCTTAGTTTCTATGGTTCTGCCTCTGAAGCCATTTTCCATTCAACCCATCCTTTTTCTGTCTCTTTTAGTCCAGATTGGCAGTGGTTCCATTTACATAGATCCCATAACATTCTTGTTGGTTTTCTATGCAATATGCAAGGATCACTTCCATCAGATAGTAGGATGTTCTACAAATCCTTTCTGGGTAAGGCCATCTGCAATCCTGGCTTGTCTTGCAATGACTGGCTGTTTCCAGGTTTAGTTAAATCCTCATGTGGGGCCCTATTCACTGAGGTCTCACTTGCTGGAAGCCCAGAATTTTCCAGACCATCAATTTCTGTTTTCTTTTTACCCCAGAATTCAGTTCTCAGCTTATTTATTTCCTCTTGAATTTCACTATAAGCTGTAAGGAGCAGCCAGACTGCATTTTCCTCATTCAGTTTGGAAATTTCTTCTGCTGAATATCCAAATTCATCACGGTCCAATTCTGACCCCATTCACAAGGAATGTCCTCCTTCCAGTTTGGAATGACATGTTCATAATTTCTGTCTAAAGCCTCATCAAGAGGTATTTATAGTCTACATTTTTATCAAAAGTCTCTTCAAAGCATTCTAGGCCTTCTCTATCAAGCTCCTCACAACTTTTCCAGAATCTTCCACTTATCCATTTAAAAAGCCATTCTAACATGTTTGGTATATGCAAACTGCAGCAGCACCCCAATCATGGTACACAGAACCAATAAGAGATATCTGCAAATATGAGATTTATAAAGGTGTCTCATGCAACCATGGGGATGCAAGAGTCCAAAATCCATAGGACAGGCTGTGAAGCTGGCTGCTCTAATGAAGTGTCTCAACAAACTCCACAGGTGAAGCTTGCTGGCTAAAGAAACAATGGTAAAATCTCTCTCCTTCCTTAAAAGTCTCCAACTGATTGGATTACCTCATTTGCAGTTGCAATCAAATGCTTGATGATTTAATAAACTAGACTTTCAGTTTATCACACAGCCATGTAATATCCTTGCAGCAATGATCAGGATATTGGACATCGTCACCTGGCCAAGTTGACACCAGAACCTAACCAGCAAACCATCCCTGTGGGAACAGACCTGTTGTGGGTGGGACTATTTGCTTAGGTTTCCATGGAGATGTAACCCACCCAATTCATGGCGAGTCTTAATACTTTACTGGAGTCCTTTGTGAAAGGATCAAAAACAGTTAAAGCTCAGAGAACTTAGAGAGAGAGATGCTCCAGGAGAAATAAGCAAGGACCCATAAACTCCCGGAGACATTTTTGAGAGTAGGGCCAGCAGACATCACCATGGGCCTTCCCATGTGACAGAAACCCCAGCTGCTAAGGGCCTTTCCTCAGAGAAGGTATCCTCTTCTGCATGGCTTAATTTGGACCTTTTCCATGACCTTAGAATTGTGACTTCTAATTTAATAAATCCCCATTGTTAAAAGCCAACCCACTCCTGAAACATTGCTTTTCAGCAGCTTTCACAAGCTGAATCAAGGAGGTTAAGTTATTTACAATTATTTGAACCCAAGCAGTCTGGTTCCAAATTCTGTTATTTATTATCTTTGGAAGTCTTTGGAACTGTAGTTGGACAAAAGGGATAAATTAGACCAAGCGGTTTTGAAACATTTTGACCATGACCCATTGTAAGGAATACATTTTACGTCAGGACTAGGGCCCAAGACGCAGAGGCATACACATGAACACATCCATGTGTCAGATTGAAACAGAAGCATCACAAATGATGGCTGCTCTTGCTACATGCTTTCTATTAAATTTATATTTTATTGTAAAAAAGTGCTGATTATGATCCACCAAATTTGTTGGGGGTGGCCTGCACTGTGAAATACCGAGTGAGAAGATTTCCAGTTGCTTTTCAAGCCATTGGATCCTTATGTGTCTCTATTTCTTGGAAATCCTTTTGAGCTTATCCTCCATTAATAATCCCAGGAAATACTTTCTTTTTGTGTGAAAATAAACATTTAACATCAGATGGCCTTAGAGTATTGTCATAGAACGTGTTAAAAATACATTGTGTAAAGTGTAGCTTTGGTGTGTTTTGTAACAGGAGAATTTGCTTTTATTTATCTTACTTACCAGAAGAAATTGTATCCCACTGATCATTTCCATATATATTTTTTAAGTTGCTTGACTGGGTAAAACGTTTATTCTTTAAGTTATGAGGACATTATATTCAAATAAGAGAAATAATCATAGTAGTGTTAATTAGAGGAGTAATAAGGCTTTGGTTTTCCATGCAAAGGGGCTTAATTGAAATAGAATTGCATTTATTCAAATGGATTTTGAAACTTTGGTAGAAAAAGTAATAAATATTCTCAAAGCTAAAGCAAAAGCAATCTGTATATGTAAATGAGATCAGTTAATTTTAGCAGGCAAATGAGAAAATCAATGATTCTCAAAATCATTGTAATTTGGTAACCATTAACTTCATTAGTCTTTCTGTTTTAAACTTAATATAATTCAAATATAGAACCGGATTGAAGTATAATTTATGGAGAACTCATCCTGAAGTTAATTAGATGCAAGGTTTCCCTCCTACAAATGCAAGAATCCAAGATGAAGTCACACATGCTTCATTCAGAGCACGGACCCCTTGGCCTTGCTCAGGTTCAGCTTGGGAGACCATTGGCAGAAGAGGCCACCAGGGTCTCAGCTTTGGTTCTTTCTACCTGGGAGCCTTTTTAACCTGGAGCATTTCAATTTTCTTGTCTCCTAAATCAGGGGGTTATGCCCACCCTGCAGAGCCCTTGTGAGAACTCAGGGTGGAAATGTGACTGCAAAGCTTTCGCACAGGACCATGCTCAGAGAGGCACTCCTTACAGGCAGGTCTCTCCCTCCTCCCATCTTGCTTTGCCAACAGCGGATGGCTTGGATTGAAGAAATGCCATGTTTTTGGAGTTGCTTGAGGAGGAATCCATGATCTGGCTGTTATTTTCTCCTTAGTTGGTAGTAATGTTATCTGATAATGTTTTGTAGCATCACTTCCACCAAGAAATGGAGATGGATTTTAGAAGCTAAGTCACTGGAATTGTTGAAACGGCCAGACCAGCAGATGAAATAGGGAAGAATTCATGCCATTGAATTTTTCTGATTTATTTCCCCATTGGAGTGATAGTTTTCTCTGATCCCTGGAATTTCCTACTCCCACCAGACTGTCTCATTATGACAATCAAAGTAGCTAACTCTTCTGACTTTGTGAGATAACTAGGTTAGGTATTATTATTGACATTACATAGAGGAAGAAATTGAGTTTCAGAGAGGTTAAGTGAACTGCCTAAGGTCACATAGTTAGAAAGAGATGAAAGTTCAAGTTTGAGTCTATCAGGTTCCAAACCTCGAACTTTGTTCTTCTGAATCAGGGCTTTGGCATGGCATGGACACAGTCTGTGGTTCAGAGACAAGCCCCGATTAAAGCCACAAATTCAATGCAGATCCCATTTAACTGTGGGAGGGTGGCAGATGTAGATTGGTCTATATTGGTTAAGATTTATTTCTTGGAGTCTACAAAGCTGGTCACGGGTGGTTAATTTTATGTTTCAACTTGGCAAGGTTATGGTGTCCCGTTGTTTGGTCAAATACTTGCCGGATTCTGCAGTGGAGGAATTTCATCCATGGGATTAGAAGCTACACTCAGTTGACTTTAAGTAAAGAGATTAGCCTGAATAATGTGGGTGGGCCTCATCCAATCAGCTGGACGCCCTAAATGAAAAGCATTAACCATAAAAGGTAATGATGCATTGGACTTCAGCAGAATTAGTAACTTCCGATTTTCAAAATATACCTTTAGGAAAACAAATTGAAAAGACACAGTTTGGGAGGAATCATTCAAAATGCATGTATCTGATATACAAAGAATTCTCACAACTCAATAAAAATGACACCACCCATAGTGATTTGAAGCTGTATGAACCCCAGATTAAATGGCTTAAATTTAATCCATCCCTGTGGGTGTAAACCCATTGTAAACAGGACCTTCTGATGAGGTTACTTCAGTTAAAAAGGTGTGGCCACATTAATCAGGTGAATCTTAATCCTATTACTGGAGTCTTTTATAAGTAGAATGAAATTCAGACAGAGAGAGAGAAAGCCATAGGAGGTAAGAGGCTGAACCTGGAAGAGAAGGGAGAGACCAGGAGACCCTGGCATGGGCCTTGCCATATTACCAGCTAAGAACCCCAGAATTGCTGCAGATGGCCCCAGAACCCCAGTGTTCAGGGAGAAAGCATTGCCTTGATGATACCCCATCCTGGTTTTTCTTTTAGCCTCTAAACTGTAAACACATAAACTCACATTAAGTAGACCCATTTCATGGTATTGGCTTGGGCAGCCTAGAAATTAAAACACCACCTAAATAAAAATGGGCGAAAGGCTTAGGTATATACTTCAAAAGAAGATATATAGATCATCCTTAGAAAGTGAAAAGATGTTCAACACCAGCTGTAATCTTGGAAAAACAAATTAAAGTCAAAATTAGAGGTCATTTCATACCAACTAGAATGGCCAAAATAAAAACACAAACCTTGTCAGGTTTTTTTTGGAATGTATAGACCAGCTCAAACTCTCATAAATGGCTGGTGGGATTGTAAACTAGTATAAATCCATTTGCTAACAGTTTGGCAGTTTCTTTTAAAGTTAAATATATGTTACCTATTTATCCAGAAATTCTATTCCCATTTACCAAAAAGAAACAAAAAACATATGTCTAAACGCAGACTTGTCCACAAATATTCTTATTCATAATAAAAAAAAATGAAACAGGTCAAATGTCCGCCAGAATTGGATGGAGAAACAAACTTCAGTGTACCAGTAAAATAGAGTACTACCCAGCAATAAAAAAAGAAAGAACTGATGGACAAAATAACAGGGGTGAATCTCTGCATGACAAAACCCAGATACAAGAAAGTACATACTGCCTGATTTCATTTCTGTGACATTCTTGAATTGGCAAAATTAATCTCTAGTGAAGGAAATTAGATCAATGATTGTCTGGCTGGGGGAAGGGGAGAGGTATGATTGAAAAGCAGAGCACGGGAACTTTCTGGGGTAAGAGAGATATCCTCTGTCTTGATTGTGTTGCTGCTTAACGTGTCTAATATTTATAAAAACTCTTTAAACCATACATGTAAAATATGTGAATTTTTTTGTGTGTAAATTATATTTTAATAACAAAGATGAAAAGTAGAAAACTTACCAAAGAACACCATAAAGACAGTGAAAAAACAAACTACAAACCTATGTTTGCAACACATATAACCAATATTGTATTACTATCTAAAGATCTATAACAGAGCAAAAAGGAAGACAAATAACCCAATAGAAAAATGGGCAAAAGACATACAAGCTTTTGAGAGAAGAGAACTATGAAATGGCCCATAAGTATGTGCAAAGATGGTCTATCTCACTAGAAAACAGAGAAAGGCAAATTAAAATTATAATTAGACACCATTTCACCCCTACCAGATTGACAAAATTTATGGGTTGAAGAGAAGTAGAGAAAAACAGAACTTTATGTATGCCATTAGGAATGTAAGAGTGCATAAGCGTGTTCGGAAAAAAATTGGATTTCTACCTTTAGGTAGAGAGGTGTTAACCTCTGCGTGAGCAGTGCCTCTTTAGGTGTACAAATCACAGATGTTCTTATAAGTGTCAGCCAGGAGAACTGTAGAGAAGTGTCCTTAGAGGCATTGAAAGAGCAAAGAGCTGGAAACAATCCAAATGTTCAAGAGGAGAATGCATAACTAAATTTTGGTTATGCATATGATGGAATACTATGAATTAACCATAACTTCATGCTTCAGCAAGAAGGAATCATAAACAAACAGGTTGGGTGATGAAAGCTTGCTATTCAAGTATGCAAATAGTGTGGTACTGTTTATAAAAAGTCCTCAAAGCCACAAAACTTCACCATTGTTTAGAGGGAGATATTATTTGATTATCTTTCATCTGAGAGCAAGGCACCGATAAAATCAAAATTCAAAATTGCGTTTCCCTTTTGGATAAGTGGAGAGGTGCACAGGGAGCTTTGAAGGCATTATAATTATTTCTTAATCTGGGTCATGGGTACAATAGAGTTCAGTTTATAATTCTGTAAACTTTCCCTAGGCATTTCACATATTTTTTCATGTATATGATATTTTCATTATAAACAAATTGAAAGGATTTTTAATGTCCTAAAATATTTATAGCACTTAACCTAGCAGTCTAAGCGTGGCAGTGCGAGTTCTTTGGAAGTTAAATCAAGAATAAAAATGGTTGATCCCTTGAAGGCAGCCTATGCCCTGGTCAGCAAGGCTGGAGGTGGGGGTCCCGAAAGGGGGGTACCTGCCCTGGTCCCGAAAGGGGGGTCCTGAGAGGGGGGTGCCTGGGCCTGGTCAACAAGACTGGAGACAGGGATCCTGGGCAGACTTCCAGGAACGTGGGTGCTGTGCCTGAGCAGCCTGAGCTGAGGCCCGGAGGTCGACCTGGCAGAGGACAGACCCAGTAAGATGGCTTTAGGGGCCTAGCCAGGGGGCTTTAGAGGGCCAGCCAGGGGGTGCACTGGGCCTCACCTAGGGACCAGGCGCTCCCTCTCTTGGCTCTGGGACAACTCCGGGCAGGGGAGGGGCCTTGCAAAATTACAGAAAACAGATTTCTTGCCATACTTGCTACATGAGGGGCTTACATTAGATTTCATTTGATTTTGGGAAAAAAAGTATTTCTTGTCCCCTTGAGAGTAATGAATCAATTCTTTCCAACAACAAAGAAAATAATTATCAACAATAGAATGATTTTTTAGCAGAACATTCTTAGTATTATTCATAATACCCAAAGTGGTGATATTTATACTTAAATATATAAATCTAAGTATATCTATTATACCTAAAATATGCATCATATATGACTATATATTATATAAACCAGTGAACATGAAAATGTATGTAATACATAAATAAAATATATAATGTAAATTATCATAACACAACTATTCTTATATAACTGAATATAATTATATACTATAACATATATCAATGTATTCATAAATATTTTGATATTTCACTTTTTAATTTTATAAATATTGTTATGAATGTTCTGTTACAGCTAGTAAAATATTCACAGATTTTAGTCATGAGATTATGTATATTTAAAAAAATTCTTATATTTCGTGTTTTGACTTTTCCACAATGCCCACAAAAACACATATTACTTATTGAGCATTAAATTACATGCCTAGTGATTAAATTAAATGCCTGATTCTAAGGAGGATGTATCAGCAGGCCCCATCCCTGCCTCTCGGTCTTCTCAGAAGCCCAGTCCTGGCAGGCTATGGCGGGGACCCCTCCGCAGGTGAGGAGGTTCTAGGGGCAGCTGGGAGCTTTCCCTGAGGGTGGCTCCAGGGACCTTCCCTCCTTCCTTCATGGAGCCTCTCCCAAGCTTCCAACACTCAGCTAATGAATGGCTGTGCCATAGTTCTTGCAATTTCTCTAGGGAAGTAACATCAAAAGATTTTATTTTATTTTGCATGGGCAGGAACCAGGAATCAAACCCTGGTCTCTGGCATGGCAGGTGAGAATTCTGCCTATTGAGCCACCGTGGCCTGCCTGTCAAAGGATGTTTTTGATTTTGCAGCAATTTTAGACCAAACTTGAATGAGGCTTCAAGGTGAAGGTGAAGAAGGAAGTGAGCTCTTGTGCGGTGACCAGTGGTGATGGTCTGGAATCAGAGCCTGGTTCAGCAGGTCTCCATGTGGCTGGGAGACTGGATGATGGGCGCTGTGGCGCAGGGCTGTTACTGATCATTCTCTCCTTGTCTTCAGGTTGCTTGGAGGGGTTAAGGCATAGAGCTCACTTCCCCTTCTTACATTTTATGAGGTTAGATCGTTATTCCAAAAGAATGTGTCTTGCTCTATGAAAAACAGACAGCACGATGGCAAGTGCAACAGGAGGAAGTAAAGGGGGAACAAAAGAGGAGGGTGCAGTGCCATGGGGGAGATGTGTACCCCATGACTAGGCAGGGGAAGTACAACAGGGACAAAAAGGAACGTTGAGTGTGGAAATGTGACCAAGCAGGAGTAGAGGTCGGAGAAAAGGTCTAGAGGAAGAACAATATTGGAAGAGACTGTGGGGTGCTTTAAAAGAAAGACGAGAGACTTCCAAGAAGATGATGGCAGAGCCAACTTCTCCACCATGGAATAACTAGAGAAATGGTAGAAAATGACTGGGACAGCAGTTCTAGGATAAGAGTGACCAAAAAGGACCTCGATGAAAAAGCAGAGAAATTATGACTGAGAGGATGGGGTGAATTGATTCAATCATAATCATACCTGGGGCTAGATGCTACATGCTGACCAGAGCAAGTGCTGGGGGAGTGGTGCACTCCCACACTCCCACATTCACAGCCAGCTGGGGAGATCCTTCCTCTCAATTCTGCAGCCAGGAATTTATGCATTGGAACCTGGAAAGCAGCATACATGTTTATCCATACACAGAGATCTTGCAGCAATGCCAACCCAACAACTCTGAGGCAGGCCATTTTGGGTTCCTGGTTTTGAGGAAGACTTGAGGAGCCATCCCAGAGCTGATCTGACAATTGGCTGGTGAGATAGCCACTCTGGGTCCTGCTACCTCTATCTTTTTTCCACAGAGACCCAGGGCACTCATGGCGTGCTTTGGCAGAGAAGTAGCGACAAGAAAAAGAGTCTCATTGCAGCAGAAGCCAGGGAATCATGATTCATCATGTTTACAAGCAGATTGTCTGCAAAGGTGCACAGTCCCCACTCCCCACAACCCTGGGGCTGATGATCTTCAGTGCACATGGAGACCTCAGCATTGACTGGACTTTCACCTGATCTGGACCCCACCCAGTGGGGTGCCATGGTTGGGGAGAGGTAGGCTTGAGGGGAAGAGGTGGCACAAGAGTGGAATCTACTGGGAAGATAGGGAGAGTGCACTCTGGAAAACTGTTCTGTCAAATATCCTACAGATGTACAAATAGACTTGCATCTCCCAGTTTTTTAGGCAAAACTGAAGGGAGGACTTGGCCTTGGTCTGGCTGGGAGTTACTGACAAGGAAAGTGCTAAAAGAGACCTTTAATACAAACTATAAAATCTTAGGTGAGTGAGAGAAACCAACTTTCAAAATAACCTTATCAAGATAATTAAATGCCTGGAAATCAGCAGAAAAATCACAAAGTGCATGAAGGAGCAAGAAGATAGGGCCAAGCCAAATGACCAAATTAAAAAGCTGGAAGGGACACAGAATTTGGAATAACTAATCAAAGAAGTACATACAAATTTCCTAAATAACTTCAGTGGGTTGGCTGAAGACATATAGCTTATCAAGAAGACACTAGAAGAGCATAAAGAAGAATTTGAAAGAGTAAATAGAAAAATAGCAGGTCTTATGGAAATAAAATCTACTGTAGATCAAGTTACAAATATACTAGAGACATGCAACAGCAGATTTGAAGAGGTGCATGAAAGAATAAGTGAACTAGAGAATAGGGCAACTGAATTCCAAAGGACAAAGGAACAAATGGTGAAAAAGATGGAAAAATTTAAATTGTATCTCAGGAAATAATTGACAACATGAAGCATGCAAATATAAGAGTCATTGGTATCCTAGAAGGAGAAGACAAGAGTAAAGGGCGAGAAAGATTATTTGAGGAGATAATTGGTGAAAAACATCCCAACCCTTATAAAAGACATACCTATGCAAATCAAAGAAGCCCAATGCACACCAAAAAGAGTAAATCTAAATAGATCTACTCTTAGACACATACTAACCAGAAAGAAGGAGAGAATACTGAGAGCAGCAAGAGAAAAGTGACTCTCCATGTACAGGGGAAGCCACATAAGACTAAGTTCAGATTATTCAATGGGACCCATGGAAGCAACAAGGGAGTAGCATGTTATATTTAAGATTCTGAAAGAGAAAATTTGCCAGCCAATAATCGTTTATCTACCAAAGATGTCCTTCAAAAGTAAGGGGGAGTTTAAAATTTTCACAGACAAACCAATGCTGAGAGAATTTGTTAACATGCCCTGCCCTGCAAGAGACACTAAAGGAAGTTTCGTAGGCTGAAAAAACAGGAAAAGAGAGAGAGGTCTGGTGGAGGGCACAGAATTAGAGAGTATTAGTTAGGGTTACTTAAAGATAGAAAAGAGAGAAGAAAAATAGATCTGACATATAAAAACCAAAGCATAAGATAGTTGAATCAAGAACTGCCCTTATAGTAGTAACTTAGAATGTTAATGGATTAACTTCCGCAATTAAAAGATACAGATTGACAGAATGGATTTAAACACATGATCTATCTATATGCTGTTTATAAAAGACTCATCTTAGGTGAAGTATACAAATAGATAGAAAGTGAAGGGGTGGAAGAAGATATTCCACACAAGTAGTAACCAAAAGAAAGCAGGGGTAGCTATGATACATCAAACAAAATAGACTTTAAATGCAAAGATGTCATAAGAGATAAGGAGGTACACTATCTATTAATAAAAGGGACAATTCACCAAGAAGAAATAAAGATAATAAATGTTTATGCATCCAATCAAAGAGTTCCAAAGTACAAGAGGCAAAGTTGGCAAAACTTAAGGGAACAATAGATTTCTCTACAGTAATAGTGAGAGACTTCAACACATCACTCTCTTCTCTGGATAGAACAACCAGACAGAGGATCAAAAAGGAAATAGAGAACCTAAACAATGTGATAAATGAATTAGACCTAGCAGAAATATATAGATTGTTCCATCCCAAAACACCAGGATATACATACTTCTTAAGTTCTCATGGAATGTTCTCCAGGATAGATCATATGCTGAGTCACAAAACAAGTCTGAATAAATTTTAAAAGATTGAAATTACTTGAAGCACTTTCCCTGACCATAATGACATGAATTTGAAATCAATAATCATCAAAGAACTTGAAGTTTCACACATATGTGGAGGTTAAACAACACACTTTATTTTTACTTTTTATTTTTTAAATCTTTTTATTGACAAATGTTAACATACAAACATTTCATACACGGTGTACAATCTATGGTTCATAAAATTATCATATAGTTTAAACAACACACTTTTAAACAATCAATGGATCAAAGAAGAAATTGCATGAGAAATCAATAAATATCTGGAGATGAATGAAAGTGAGAATTCAACATATCAAAACCCATGGGATGCAGCTAAGGTGGTGCTGAGAGAGGAATTTAGAACTATAAACACCTACATTAAAAAGGAAGAAAAAGCTAAAACCAAAGACCTAACTGAACAACTGAAGAAGCTAGAGAAAAAGAACCAGCAATCTAATCTAATTTAATCTAATCTAAAAAAAGCAAGCCAAGGAAAGACAAGAAAGATTAAAGAAGAAATAAATGAGATGGAGAACAATAACAACAACAACAACAACAAAAAACAATAACGAGAATCAATAAAACCAAAAATTGGTTCTTTGAGAAGTTCAAAACATTGACAACCTCCTAGTTAGGCTGAGAAAGAAAAAATGAGAGAAGATGAAAATAAATAAAGTCAGAAATGAGAGGGATGTCATTTCCATGGATCCTGAAGAAATAAAAAAAGTCATAAGAGGGTACTATAAACAAATTTATACCAACAAACTAGACAACTTAGGTGAAGTAGACCAATTCCTAGTAACACACGAACAACCTATACAGACTTGAGAAGAAATAGAAGACTTCAACAAACCAACCACAAGCAAAGAAATTCAGTCAGTCAGCAACAACCTTCCTCAAAGAAAAGCCAAGTGCCAGATGACTTCACAGGGGAATTTTACCAAACTTTCCAAAAGAACTAAAACCATTTCTGCTCACACACTTCCAAAGAATTGAAGAAAAAAGAATGCTACCTAACTCATTCGATGAAGCTAGCATCACTATAATACCAAAACCTGATAAAGATACTACAAGAAAGGAAAACTACAGGCCAATCCCTCTAATGAGTACAGATGCAAAAATTCTCCACAAAATACTTTAATTCTTTTAATGTGCCATTACCAAGTGGGGTGGGGTATAAACCCCACCATGACCAAGTGGGGTTTATACCAGGCATGCAAGGATGGTTCAACACAAAAATCCAATCGATTTAATATAACATATTAACAAATCAAATAGGGAAAATCACATAACCATCTCTACTGAAACTGAAAAGGCATTCAACAACATTCAGCTTCGTTTTCTGATAAAAACACTTCAAAAAGTAGGAATCAAAGGAAATTTCCTCAAGATGATAAAGGGTATATAGGAAACCTCCCTAACCACTCCTGTACTCAATGATGACAGACTGAAAGCCTTCCCCCAATACTGGGAATGAGACAAGGATGACCTCTGTCACCACTGTTATTCAACACTGTGCTAATTAGAGCAACTAAAAAAGAAAAAGAACTAAAAGACATACAATTCAGAAAGGAAGAAGTAAAACTCTCATTTTTTGGAGATGATATGATCCTATATTTGGAAAATCCTAAGAAATCTACAATAAAGCTACTTGAGTCAATTAACAATTTCAGTGAAGTGGTGGGATACAAGATTAATGTGAAAGAAATCAATAGTGTACATGAGTAATGCCCTAACCAAGGAGGGAACTAAGAAAAAAATTCTATTCACAATAGCAGCTAAAAGAATCAAGTACCTAGGAATAAACTTAGATGAGAATGTAGAAGACCCATACACTGAAAACTACAAGACATTGCTAAAGGAAATCAAAGACCTAAATAGGTGGAAAGACATTCCATATTCATGAATAGAAAGGCTAAATGTCATCAAGATGTCAATTCTACCCAAACTGATGTACAAATTCAATGCAATACTAATCAAAATTTCCAAAACCTACTTGGCAGACTTAGAAAAGGTAGTTAACAAAATTTATTCGAAAGGGAAAGGGGCCTCAAATAGCGAAAAAAAAATCATAAAAAAGAATGAAGCAGGAGGATTTATACTTCCCAACATTAAAACTTAATATTAAAGGCCACAGCTGTCAAAATAGCATGATACTGGCACAAAGATAGATATACTGACCAGTGAAATCAAATTGAGAGATCAGAAATAGACCCTCAGATCTAAGATCAATTGATTTTTTTCAACATTTTTTTTTTGTATAATATAACATATATACAAAGCAAAGAAATGAAAAAGCAACGGTTTTCGAAGCACTCTTCAACAGGTGGTTACAGGACAGATCTCAGAGTTTGTCATGGGTTACCGTAAGATCCTCTCAGATTTTTCCATCTAGCAGTTCCAGAATATAGGAGGCTCAAAGGAATAAATCTTTTTTCATCATAACAATCGACTTTTTTTTCCTTTTTTTCTTTGTGAAAAATAACATATATACAAAAAAGCAATAAATTTCAAAGCACAGCACAACAATTACTTGTAAAACATATTTCAGAGTTTGGTGTGGGATACAATTCCACAATTTTAGGTTTTTACATCTAGCTGCTCTAAGATACTGGGGACTAAAAGAAATTTCAATTTAATGACTCAGCAATCATATTCATAGGACAACTCAATATTTAGTTTCCTAAGGAACTGCCAAACTGTCTTCCATAGTGGCTGTACCATTATACATCCCCACCAGCAGAGCATAAGTGTCCCAATTTCTCCACATCCTCTCCAATATTTATAGCTTCCTGTTTGTTTAATAGCAGCCATTCTTATACATGTGAAATGGTATCTCGTAGTCTTGATCTGCATTTCCCTTACAGCCAATGAAAAGGAGTATCTCTTCATGTGCTTTTGAGCCATCTGTATTTGCTTTTCAGAAAAATGACCATTCATAACTTTAGTCCATTTTATAATTATTTTGTTATATCATTGTTGAGTTGTATGATTTCTTTGTGTGTACAGGATATCAAACTTTTGTCCAATATGTGGTTTCCAAATATTTTCTTCCACTGAGTTGGCTGCCTCTTCACTTTTTTGACAAAGTCTTTTGAGGTGCAGAAGCATTTGATTTTGAAGAGATCCCATTTATCTATTTTTTCTTTTTTTGCTTGTGCTTTCAGTGTAAAGTTTAGGAAGCCAACTCCTGTTACTAGGTCTTGAAGATGTTTCCTTACATTTTCTTCTAGAAGCTTTATTGTGCTAGTACTTATATTTAGGTGTTTGATACACTTTGAGTTAATTTTTGTATAGGGCATAAGGTAGGGGTCCTCTTTCATTCTTTTGGCTATTGATATCCAGTTCTTCCATGCCCATTTATTGAAAAGACTATTTTGTCCCAGTTTAGTGAATTTAGGGGCCTTGTCAAAAATCTGTTGACCATAGATATGGTGGTATATTCCTGCACTCTTGATTTGATTCCTTTGGTCAATGCTTCTATCTTTGTGCCAGTACCATACTGCTTTGACCACTGTGGCTTTATATTAGGTTTTAAAGTCAGGGAGTTAATCTTCCCACCTTGTTCTTTTTCAGCAAGCTTTTAGCCATTCAGAGTCTCTTTCCCTTCCAGGTGAATTTGGTAACTAGTTTTTCCAAGTCTTCCAAATAGGTTGTTGGAATTTTAATTGGTGCTGTGTTGAATCTAGATCAGTTTGGGTAGAATTGACATCTTAACTATATTTAGCCTTCCTATCCATGAGCAGTGAATGTCTTTCCACTTAATTAGATCTTTGATTTCTTTTAGCAATGTTATGCAGTTTTCTGTGTACAAGTCCTGTGCATCCCTAGTTAAGTTCATTCCTAAGTACTTGATTCCTTCATTTGCTATTTTGAATGAATTTTTTTCTTAACTACCTCCTTAGTTAGGTCATTGCTCATGCATAGAAACGTTAACTGATTTTTGCAGATTAAGTTCTCCTCTGAAGTCATCTGGCCCTGAGTTTTTCTTTGTAGGAAGATTTCTGATGACTGATTTAATCTCTTAACTTGTGATTGGACTGTTGAGATCTTCTATTTCTTCCTGAGTCAGTGTAGCTTGTTTGTGTGTTTCCAGGAATTTGTCCATTTCATCTAAATTGTCTAGGTTGTTGGCATATAGTTGTTCATAGTATTCTCTTATGATTTCTTTTATTTCTTCATGGTCTGTGGCAATGCACCCCTTCTCAGTTTTGATTTTGTTTATTTGCATCCTCTCTCTTTTTCTCTTTGTCAGTCTTGCTAGTGACCCATCAATTTTACTGTTTTTCCCAAAGAACCAGCTTTTGATTTTATTAATTCTTTTTATTGTTCTTTTGTTCTCCCATTCATTTAATTCTGCTTTAGTCTTTGTTATTTCTTTTCTTCTATTTGCTTTGGGGTTAGTTTGCTATTCTTTCTCAAGTTCCTCCAGGTGAGCAGTTAAGTCCTCGATTTTTGCTCTTTGTTGTTTTTAATATAGGCATTTAGGGCAATAAATTTCCCTCTCAGGACAGCCTTTGCCATATCCCACAAGTTCTGATAAGTTGTGTCCTCATTTTCATTTGTTTCCAAATAGCAGCTGATTTCTCTAACAATTTCTTCTTTGTCCCACTTGTTGTTTAAAAGTGTGTTATTTAATCTCCATGTATTTGTGAATGTTCGTGTTCTTTGGTGGTTAATGAGATCCAACTTAATTCCACTGTGATCAGAAAAAGTGCTTTGAATAATTTCAGTGTTTTAAATTTATAAAGACCTGTTTTGTGCCCCGGCATATGATCTAGCACTAGAGATGAATATATATCTTTGTGGTTTGGGGTACAATGACCTAAATATATCTGTTAGGTCTAGTTCATTTATCAAGTTGTTTAACTTCTGTATTTCTTTGTTGATCTTCTATTTGGTTGTGTTATCTATATAAGAAAGTGTTGTATTGAAGTTTCCTACTATTATTGTTGAAACATCTATCATTCCCTTCAGTTTTGCCAATGTCTGTCTCATGTATTTGGAACTCCTTGATTGGGAGCATAAACATTTATGATTGTTATATCTTCTTGGTGAATTGTCCCTTTAATTAGTATATAGTGTCCTTCTTTGTCTCTTATGATGTCTTTACATTTAAAGTCTATTTTGTCTGATATTAATATAGCTACTCCTGCTTTTTTTTGGTTACAACTTGTGTGGAAAGACTTTTTCCATCTTTTCACTTTCAATGTATTTGTATCCTTGTGTCTAAGATGAGTCTCTTGTAAGGAGCATATAGCTGGATTATATTTCTTAATCCATTTTACCAATCTTCATGTTTTAATTGATAAATTTAGTCCATTAACATTCAAAGTTACTACTGAAAAGGAATTTCTTTAATCCACCATTTTATCTTTTGGATTTTATTTGTCAGATCTATATATTATTTTCCTTCTTTCTCTTTTTATCCTTTAAATTACTCTCACTGGTGCTCTTCAATTCTGTGCCCTCCTCCAGACCTCCAACGCCTGTCTTTTTTTTTTCAACTGACAGAAATCCCTTTAATATTTCTTGTAGGGCCAGTCTCTTGTTGACAAATTCTTTCAGGACTTGTTTGTCTGTGACAATTTTAATCTCTCTTTCAGTTTTTTTTTTTTTTTTTTTTTTTTTTTTTTTTTTTTTTTTTTTTTGGTTTTCGTTTGTTTTAATGCATGTGTAAGCACTGGGAAGTGAAACTGGGTCTCTGATATAGCAGATGAGAACTCTGCCTGCTGAGCCACAATGGCCCACCACTTCCTTCAGTTTTGATGAATAATTTGGCTGTGTACAGAATTCTTGGCTGCAAGTCTTTCTCTTTCAGGATCTTAAATATATCACAACACTGTTTTCTCACCCCTATGGTGCCAGTTGAATATTCTGAACTCAGTCTTATGTGGTTTCCCTTCTATATAGTTGATTGTTTTTCTCTTGCTGCTTTCAGAATTTTCTGCTTCTCTTCAACATTTGAAAGACTGATTCATATATGTCTTTGGGAAGGCCTATTTGGATTTATTCTGTTTGGAGTTTGTTGGTCTTCTTTGACTTGTATAGTTACGTCCTTTATAAGGGTTGGAAAGTTTTCTCCCATTGTATCCTCAACTAGTCTTCCTAGCCCTTTACTGCTATCTTCTCCTTCATTGGATGATTCTTATATTTGTGTATTGTGTTTTGCCTATCATTTCCCTGAGGTCCAATTAAATTTTTCCATCTGTTTTGCCATTTGCTGTCTTCAGTGTTCAAAATCAGTTCACTTATTCTTTGTTCTGTCTCTTCAAATCTGGTGTTATGTGCCTCTAGTATGTCTTTTATTTGGTCAACAGAGTCCTTAATCTCTGTGATATCTGCTATTTTTCTTTTATTCTTTCAAATTCCTCTTTATGTTCTTCTACTGTCTTCTTGATCTCCTTTATGTCACTAGCCATCCCACTTATTTTATTACATAGAGTTATATGAACATCTTTGAATAATTGTTCTAATATCTGTGTCTCCTCTGATGTTTTAATTTGGTCATTAGGTGGGCTATATCTGTCTGCATTGTGATATGCTTAGTGATCTGTTGTTTTCATTGCGTGTAGATATCTTGATTGATTTACCTTGGGAGTTGATTTCTTTCAGTAGTCTAAAGACTTGTGTTTGTAAAATGGATGTGTAGAAGGATGCAGGATGTAGGGTGGGTCACAACAGCATAATGATGCATTGCAGTACAGGTATAGTCACAGGTTGGGGATGTCAAGCTAGTGCTTGTGAACATGGGGGCCCAGTGGCCTGGGAGGATGTAGCTGTGCGGGTGCATATATCTGGGGGGCATAACTCTGGTGTGTGCTGGTCTAGGGTGTGGGGCCCTTTCTGTGCATGCATGGCAGTGGGTTGGTGTTATGACTGCATGGGCTCAGGCCAGGTGTGACCCGGCTGTGCGGGTCAATGCTTTCCAGAGCTGGGGGTGTTACTGAGGGCTGTGCTCATGCGTGGATCTAGGAGTGCCATAAACTGTTGCTCCCAGAGCTGAGGGGCATGACTGTGGGTTGAGTACATGCACGGGTCTAAGAGTGCTGTAAACTGATGCACAGAGCTCAGTCAGGGCAGGGTGAGGCTGTGCAACACTATGAACTGGTGGCGGGTGTAGCCTGGGTATGGAGACAAGTGTCCACAGCTTTTATGCACCTGCCCAGGGAGGTGGAGGTGGTGCTCGGGAGTAGTGCAGGAGAAGTGGGTTGGGCTGCACTTGAGGTGGGGGTGTGCGGTGGGCACATGCGTCAGGAGTTGGTGGGGCAGCTTGGAGCTGGGGAGTAGGGAAGGGTGACAGTGTTCAGATGCAGGGGTGTGGGGTGAGTTGTGGGTAGTGGTGCTGCACTGGTGAGGGTAATGCATTCAAGGAACGTGACTTGGCTTACTTCCTAGTCCCCTTCTCCCTGTCCATCCATACACCCCTGTGGGTTCTGGGCTTCCGTGTCAGGCCCCAGTTCTCTGCTTCTCAGTTCCTCAGCTTTTGCAATCAGGGTCACCTATGGCGAGCTAAGATTGTTGTCACCACCTTGCGTCCAATGGGCGGCCTTGCATGCCCCAGATTGCTGCTCCTTTTGTGGCCTTAACATGATTTCACCTATTCATATCTTTAGCCCATTTTATAATTGGGTTGTTCGTTCTTTTGTTGTTGCATTGTATGATTTCTTTATGTATACAGGATATCACACCTTTGTCCAGTATATGATTTCCAAATATTTCCTCCCATTGAGTTGGCTTCTACTTCATCTTTTTGACAAAGTCTTTTGAGGTGTAGAATTGCTTGATTTTGAGTAATTCCCATTTATCTATTTTTTCTTTTGTTGCTTGTGCTTTCTGTGCAAAATTTAGGACTATCTCCTATTACTAGGTCTTGAAGATGTTTCCCTACATTTTTTCTAGAAGCTTTATGGTGCTAGCTCTTCTATTTAGGTGTTTGATCCACTTAGAGTTAATTTTTGTATAGGGTATAAGTTAAGGGTCCTCTTTCATTCTTTTGGCTATTGATATCCAGTTCTTCCATGCCCATTTATTGAAAAGACTATTTTGTCCCAGCTCAGTGGTTTGGGGGGCCTTGTCAGAAATCAGTTGTATCTTCAAACCCATTGAACTGGGACAGTTTTAGCTCAAGTCTGTCTCAAAGTGGGTCCAGCAGGTCCCCAGACCTATTCCTCAGTTATTTCCCCAGTTGCATAATTGGAATGGAAATACTGAGCAAGTGGCATAATTCCCGTATTGGCTCTCTGACTCATGGAGTGGGAGCTATTATGGTAGGAAAGGCCATGTGGAAGCCACTAAAACTGTCCTACCTAATAAAATAGTAAATCAGAAGTAATACTGGATTCCTGGAGGGATAGCAGAGATTACTGCCACTCTTAACTACTTGAAGGATGCAAGGGTCATGATTCCCATCAGATCCCCATTCAACTCTCCTATTTGGCCTGTGCAGAAAGCAGATGGGTCTTGAGGGATAACAATGGATTATTGTAAACTCAACCAGGTGGTGACTCCAATTGCAGCTGCTGTTCCAGATGTGGTATCATGGCTTGAGCAAATCAATACATCCCCTGGTACCTGGTATGAAGCTACTGATCTATTGCAAATGTTTTTTCTCAATAGCTATTAGTAAGGACCACCAGAAACAGTTTGCTTTTAACCAGCAAGGCCAGCAATATACTTTTACTGCTCTACCTCAGGGGTATATCAATTCTCCCGTCCTATGTCATAATCTTGTCCACAGGGACTTTGATCATTTTTCCCTCCCACAAGACATCACACTGGTCCCTTATATTGATGATATCATGTTGAGTGGACCTAGTGAGCAGAAGTACCAATTATTCTAGACTTACTGGTAAGACATTTGTGTGTCAGGGGATGGAAGATAAATCCAACAAAACTACAGGGGTCTTCCACCTCAGTGAAATTTCTAGGTGCCCAGTGGTGTGGGGCATGTTAAGATACCCCTTCTAAGGTGAAGGATAAGTTGTTGCATCTGGCCCCTCCTACAACCAAAAAAGAGGCACAATGCCTGGTTGGTGTCTTTGGATTTTGGCAACAACATATTCCTCATTTGGGTGTGTTACTCTGGCCATTTATCAAGTGACCAGAAAAACAGCTAATTTTGAGTGGGGACCTGAACAAGAGGAGGCTCTGCAACAGGTCCAGGCTGTTGTACATGCTGCTCTGCCACTTGGACCATAGGATCCAGCAGCAGATCCAGTGGTCCTGAAAGTGTCAGTGACAAATACAGATGTTGTCTGGAGCCTTTGGCAGGTGTCTCTTAGTCCTCCCATGCCCCGTGATTAAAATCAATGGAAAACTGCAACAACCCAATCCAGGCAGGACTACTAATGGCTCTGAAACTTCAGGAATGAAGGTTTGTGTCACTCCACCAGGCAAAGAACCGTGTCCAACTGAGGTGCTTCCTTAGGGTAAAGGGAACATGGAATAGGTAGTGGAAGGAGGTAGTGATAAATATGAACTATGACCATGTGATCAGTTGCAGGAACGAGGACTGTAATGATATGAATATTTCTTCCTTGCTTTGTAATTACTATCTATGTACTTATACATAAATCAAATATCTTTGTTTCCCCCTCTATTTTATCCCATTTATCATATGACATAAGCTGTTTTGTTCATGTTATAATATTTAAATTGTAGGATTTCAAGTTAAAGAGTGTATATTACCCAAAGACTTGCACTCTATTCTGGAGAGATTTAAGGCATATTTGGCTGTACCCAGGACAGTTGAGTATTGTTAGGCAAGGAAAAAAATGTGTCTGTTATTGTTTGCTATTTAGAGACGTCTATAGCTGCCAAGGTGACAAGGGGTGGACTGTCATGGTCAGGTTCATGTGTCAACTTGGCCAGGTGGTGGTGCCCAGTTGTTTCGTTGGTAAGCACTGGCCTGTCTGTTGCTGTGAGGACATTTCATGAACTTTAATCATAACCATGTTGGCTGCATCCACAGTTGATTACAGAGAAAAAGGGGAGTGTCTTCTGCAATGACTGATGCATAATCTAATCACCAGAAGGCTTTAAAGTAGGATTCAGAAGACACAATCACTCTTTCTGCTTCAGCCAGCCTGCCTCTCCTGAGAGCTCATTGAGGACCTTCACTGGGGCTTCCAGCTTGCATCCTGCCCTATGGATTTTGGACTTTTACATCCCCATGGTTGCATGAGATATTTTTATAAATCTTATATTTACAGATATTTCCTGCTGACTCTGTTTCTTTAGAGAACTCTAGCTAATACACCGTCTCACAAGCCATGGGACCTGGGCAGGGCTTTCATTCTCTCAGCTGCATAGGAATCCTGTAGCTGTTTAAGAGATAGTGTGTGAAACTCTGTGCCTCAACTCAGAGGATGCTATGTGGGTGGTGGGGCTGGTAGCAGTGGAGGGGCTAAATGTGGAATCCACATTCCCTGAGGATTTGATTGCTTTGACAGTGCTGGTGACTTCTATCCCAGGTCTGAGTGAGCTAGTCTTCCTAGGAGAGCTGTCCTTTCATTTGTGAGAAATCTAGGGTTGGCAATCTGAGCAAAGGTACCTTTTTAAGTTCCCTTTCAAGAAGAGAGGCCAACCTTTTGGATAAGCATGTTGGAAAACATAAACAGAAGCATCTTGTGCATTAGGCAGGCCTGGTTTCAAAGTCCATTCTTAAACTTCCTAAGCCTCTGTTTCCCCATCAGTTGGATGCTAGTTCTGCCAGTATTTATGCAACACCTGCTGTGTCTCAGTCTTGGAAAAGCAGCACTGAACAGGACACATCCCTGGCTCCCTGGGGCTGACCATCTAGCAGGGAATGCTCTCAAAGTCCTGGAAGTGGAAGGAATCAGGCAGACATGCAGCAAGGAGATGGGACTAAGTCTGGGGGTGAGTTGTCCCAAATGAAGTGATTTTTTTAAAGAGACCCAAGGGACAGGCAGGAGATGACCTATAAGCCATTCTTCAGAGAAGCCTTTGTGAAGATTAAATGAGGTAGGTGTGTGCAGATACCTAGTGTTGACTGGTACCTGGTAAGTGATTTGTAAATATATATACACCTTTTATTTTTAGGTTAAAAATATTTTTATTTAAGAAAACAAAGCATTTAGAACCACCAAAAATAGATATCTTACTTAGCTTTACCATAGGCATATTTAAATAAAATAACCCTATATCATTGTAAAACCTGTGTTTGCACAGTAAGTTTCATAAACCAATTTAAAATTAAGGCAACAATGAAAAAACCTACAAATTCAGTTCTATACTACTATTTTTACAATTAGCATGAAAATCTTAACCACCTAAAGTAGATATCTTGGCTGGCTCATCCATAGGCATATTTAAATAAATATCTAAGCAATCATTGTAAAGTCTGTACAGTATGTTTCATAAACCAATTTAAAATTAAAGCATGGAAGGAAAAAAATCTTTAGGTACAGATATCAGAGTTTCTTAGATTCTAAATGCTAAATACTATCTTAACTGATCTGTAAATATTGTTATCAGAAGAATCAGCTCAGCAAAATTTAGAGTGAGGATGACCCCTTACAGATCATTTAGTCCTGGGCAATGTGCTATTTAGGCAGGCTGGTGACTGGTGGCTTCAGAGGTGGTCACCTTAGAGCCAGAACTTCTTAAAAATATAGATTTTTGGATTCCATGTCCCCGAGGATTCTAATTCAGTAGGTCTTGGTTGGGAATCCAGGAATCTATATTTTTGAAGAATTTTCCAGATGACTCTAATGTAACCTACCTACATATGGCCACATTAGAGAGGGAGAGGTTGAGACATAGGAAGGGGAAGGTCACACAGCCAGCAGTGGCTGTCCTTATGCCTTCTTTCCAGGTCTGTGTTTCTCCTGAGCACCTCGAGCGCAGCCAGCCAAGGCATTGTTGGAAACCACCTTTGTTCTCTGGGCTTTGCACGCAGAAACCGTACTGGGGTGAGGGTGGGGGTGAGGCTGGGGCTTGCTGTTCCGTGACTGATAGGAAAACTGGGAGGCCAGGTTGGGAGGCTGCTGTCAACCTTGTCCTCTAGTTCATTCCACTTTGGTGTCCAGTATGTCATGTCACTGCGCAGGTGAGACGACATGGCCAGCGTGTCTGTGTCCCAGTTCCCTATTTGCAAGCGTGTGAAGATCTGTGATTGTGCAGATGCCCGCTGGATGCTTCCACAGGCAGCTCCCAAGCCACTGGAGCACGTTGCAGTTCAGCTGCCTTGTCCTGCCCATCTGCGGTCCTGGGATGGGCAGCACAGGCACTGCTCAGCCCCCGACCACAGGGTTTGCATTTATTCAAAACGCAGTGGTCTGGTATAGCTGCCCCACACTCTGCTTCCTGCCTCTGCCCACGTTTTTGCCAGTGTGGGGAGAGAATGACCTGCCTAATTAAAAATGACAAAATCTTTTGGATGCATGTTAAGCTCAGATTGGCTGAAAAGGCTACCGTCTCGATTCCAATGGTTTCTTGCATAAAGTGAGGTATCCACACCCTATGCTACCAGTGACTGGTAATTTGAATAGCCTTTTCTGTCTTGCTTGCTGAATTAATCAAAATGGAACCAGCCAAGCTTGGGAAGAGCTTCAGCTGTTATTTGTCCAAACAGACTGGAAAGGAAGAACTTAGGGTGAAAGTCTATTCTGGTTTTCATTAAATTTAATATGCAACCCAATTATACTCTTCACAGGCAATATTAAATACAGGTCTGGGCCCATCTTATTCAGCTGTAATGGACATTTTAAATATTTTTTCTGGCAATAGCAAATTTGAAATTTCTATAATTAGAAAGTCTCTGCAAAAGCATAGACTTTTTTTTTAAATTGGGATTTTAAAATGTACTTTCATGTTGTAAAAAGCTAGAGGTCTCTCTCTTTTTTAATTAGGGAAATTGTAGGTTTACAGAAAACTCCTGCAGAAAATGGAATTCTCATATACCGTCCCCTGTAGTAGCACCTTGCATTAGAGTGATATATTTGTTATAATTGTTGAAAGAATATTATGACCGTACTATGAGCTATTGTCCTTGGTCTTCATTAGGGCTCCCTGTTTGCACTATAGAGTCCTATGTCTTTTTTAAAAACATTATTTTAGTAACATTTCATTCAACTATATTTTATTTCTACAATTGCCATAAACAATACCAACTGAAGAAAGGGCAATGAGCGATGGTGGAAGAGGAGACAATAGAGATGATAGGAATCACAATTATAATAAATCCCATGCATTAAACCTTAGCGTTGCACATGTGCTGCTTAACTTGCCTGGTGTAATTTCATCTTTTGAGTAACACTCTGAAGTTAGTATTATGATACCCAATTTATACAGAAATAAATGAGGTTCAGCAAGTTAACTTTCCCAGGGTCAAAGAGGGAAAAAGTGTCAGAATCGGGATATGCCTCAGCCTGTCTGTCTGCAAGGTCATTCTCTTTAAACAGATTACAGTGATGCCATGTATCGGTGGCTCCATTTTAAAATATCTTCACTAATCTCCAGCAGTTGGAGAAAAAAAAATTGCTGTTATCCTTTATTCTAAAATACACCATCAATTCAATAACTATATGACTTTGTTAGGAAATAAAAACTTCTGCATGCCATTGGTGTATACATTAAGTATAAGACAACCTAACTTCAAAAATATTGTTGTTGCTACTATTGTGCTTGTCATTTTATTATTTACAGTGTGTTTTCAAATCAAAGAAATACCCTAAGTGCAGTGAAGGGCCTTGAATTTGTATCTGCAGTGCCTGGGGCAACAGGACAGGCTCAGTTCAAGAGTGTTTTGCCCTGACCTGTTAGAGGGTGGCCCTGCAGGAAGAAGGCTAGTGAAGAGGGAGGCCCACTGCAGAATGGGGCTGGAAAGGATGCATATAGGAGGAGTGACGGCCATGGAAGGGGCTGGATGGGGTGAGCAGTGGGCTTGGGGCAGGAGATGGAGGCACGTAGCTGGTTTCCTTGTCTCTGGCTGGAACACTGTTCACAGGGTGCCCTGGGCAGAACGGGGAAGAGAGAAAAAGAGTGTGGGTCAAGGCTGGAGACTTTTCCAAGGTGAACTCAAACCACTAGCTGTGCTCTCCTGGTCTAACCCAAAGGAGGCTTGAGGTCTGGGAGGCTGAGAGAATGCTGGGCAGACACAGGTAAATTTGACGAGGTCTGCAGAAGGGAACACATTTCTGGGCACCATTGTGCCCAGCTGGTTCTGATGTGATAAGGAACGGAAGATAATCATTTGCATTTTCTCTGCTATCCCTAACTCCCCAGCCCATTCTGCTTTTATGGCTCCATAATTAACCAGATAATTAAACAAGTGTAAATAGTCATTCCATAAATGCAGTGCCACGCTTTGGTGCTGACTTTATGTGCAGAGTTCTCATTTGCAGCCTGAATTATTTCTCATTTACATGCAAGGAAGTACAGGAGCTCAATGCTCCCAGAGAAATGCAAAAGGTAGTTTAATATCTTACATAGTTAGAGGTCACTATACTTGAAAATTGTGTTTGTATGATGATACTGTTGCCTCAAGTATTTTTCTAAAAATGCTGTCCTGTTCTTATGACTGATAATAACTTGAGTTCATTTAAGGGACTTTTCTTAAGATGCATGACCTATCTACCACTCACTGTTATTATCATTTTCTTACTAGCGTAGTTTTTTCGTGTGTGTTTCTATGTTATGGGGATGGTGAAAGACAAAGAAGCCTTCATTCAAGATGATGGCTCCAGAAATCTTATAAGTAAGACTCCTCTCCTGGTTCCTCCCCACTCCCCTGACTCATTTTCGAGGTTGAAACGGCTTCTTCAGGGCAAGCTGGACAACTTGAATAGAAGCACATTTTGAATGCATGGTTCCCAGTAGAGAACTGAGGCTTGGCAACTCTGGGTGGCAGCATGGGGCTGTGGAAAAAACACAAACTAGTTTCATAGGAAATGGGTCTGAGTCCCAGCTCTGACTCTCTTTGCAAGTTTAATACTTCTCTGTTGGCATATCTGGAGAATGAGGGAGAAAACACCTACCTTATTTGATGGTGGGAATACAAATGCAATGCTTCATGTGAAAGTATTTTGCAAAATGCAAAGTGCTTTAGAATATATTAGTTCATTTCACATTTGTTACATTTTGCCAAATGACTTTTCTTACCATCACCTCTTATTATGCCCATTTCTCTTCCTTTATGCTCCCAAGGTACCCTCGCTGTACTTCTACCATTCATTCATTCATTCAACAAATACACATTGTCTTTTGTGTCCCAGACTCTGTGTTAAACTTTGTCCTTGTCCTGAAATTACCTGAACATGGTTTTGACCAGACTATTTGCTTCTTGAAGGCAGGGCTGTTTTTCCTGCTCTTCAAGGAAAGGGACACTTGTTTCTTTCTTTCTTTCTTTTTTTTTTTTTTTAACTTTTTATACATTTATTGTTCCCCTGAGGGGGGTGCACCATTCCTGGAAGTACTGCAGTACCAGGTCGATGCGTGGAGTGGATGGAGCAAGCTCCTATTCCATCTCCTAATTCCAAAAATCCATTTAATGTTTTGTCCTTGGATAGAAGATGTATCAGATATCAAGCTGCTAAGAACAGATACTACACTTGATCTTAGCCAAAAGGCCGAGAAGTGATTACTTGTTTGTTTCTTGAAGTCAAGGACATCTGCATCCTCTCTGTTAGCAAATGCCGGGCACAGAGGATATGTTTACTGACCTGGACTGAGGCCTGGGAGCCTCACGAGCCTGCAAACAGTCCAAAAGGGGAAGAAAGAAGAGGTCAAAAGTAATTGGTCACTCTCTTCCCACGTGTCATCAGGGACTGACAAGGGCCACAGATTAATTTCTCAAAGTTAGCAGCATCAGCATGCCCCATTTAACCATTTGACCCACTGATTCTTCCCCATTCCCCAGTTCTGTTTTCTCATCTTCGTACACAGAATGAGTTATCGTCCTTAAGCATTCCCTTGCATGGGCCCTGGTGCCATGCCTTCGTACATGAGCGACGGGCCTCCACCCTGTGCCCTGGCTGCCCCGTGTGGCTGCACCCGTGGGTTGTTTGGATGCCCTGCTCCCAAAGAGCTTCCACTTTGAAAGAGGAAGCCTTGCCTGGAGATGTAAAACTCATCCCTTACCACTTCTTTTCAAGCTTCAAAATTACCCTGTACTCGTATTTGCTCCTGAAAAATCCTCGGCATTTGTCCACAGATTTGCATTAAGCGTTAGCACGTGTGTCATTCCATCTGTGAGCTGTGGGGGGATAAAAACAAGTATATCAGACTTGGACTCCGCCTTCAGGGCTCAGGCTTTTGTTGGGGAGGTGGAGAGGGGAGACCTGAACTCAGGAAGGTGGGCTCGTCCTCCATGCGGAGGTGGCACAGTGATGCGAAGGATATGGACAGGGAAAGAGCCGTGAGCTCTGTCTGGTTGTATGATAGACTTTCTTTCTTATTTAGAAAACGCATATGACCTCTCAGAACACAGTCATACTTTTATCTGTTATGTAGAGTAGGTTTCTAGAAGATTTCATCTGAATATAGGTTTCCACTGCTGCTGAAAAATAAGCTTAAAAGCCACTGGGTTACGAAGGTCCTTCTGGTTTGAACGGTCCACTACCGTCCTTATCCAGATCTTTTTACATAAATTCAAAATCTAACAAATTCTACCCTTGAACAAGATTGACCATGGTGTGCTAGCTTTGACCAAATCAAATTCTTTGGCTTTACCAGCGTCCAGGAAGCTCCTGTCTCCATTTGCCTCTGAAGGTCCCAGGGGACACATGAGCAGCAGACATCTGGGATATGCCCTACCTTTTGGACGCTTTGACTTTTGTGGCTGTGACTCTGAGTTGGCTTTCCTGGGGCTCCACACTTCTACCCTACCCTGCAGTGCTCTCGTCTAGACTGGTCTGGACATGTGGACTGGACTGGCTTCTCCCTTTAAATGTGGCCTGTTCTTCCACCAGCCCTGGAATACTGCACACAAGTTTCCCTTTTCAGTGAGTACAGTGAGATCTGGGCATTGGATGCTTTGCCCATACCTACAGTGTTCATTACTAGACAATATCTCTCATCCTTGTGCACCTCCCCAAGACCAGTATGGTAGAACTTCACTCTAGAGCAGACATCCCTACAGCTTTATATTCCAGAATGGTTCCATTGAAATGCACTGTCTCTTTTACTAACAACCATTTGTTTTTCCACTTCACCTCTCACTTGAGTGTCTACCAGGTATCTCCTCCTCTTTTATCTCCTGTTGACTCTAATCAGGTTGGAGGAGGGAAGAGCAGCCAAAAGGAGCCCTTTTAGGTCTGGCAGAGCCCAAGGCAGAGGCAGCTGAACCAGTGAGTGGAGCCAGACCATGTGCTAGTTGAGAAGCTAGGAGTAGGACAAACAGTGATGTTTAGGAAGTATATTAAGTCTTTGAAATTTATTTGTGCTTGGTATATAAAATTAGCCTAGCTCAGAAACTGGGAAGGATTGCCTATGAGTGATCACCATTCCAAGCCTCCTTAAAGAAGATAAGCCAATGCACACATCTTTCCCCCATCCACGGCAATGGCTTAAAGGGGTCTGCTGTCCCTCAGGGGGAAAGACCCCAAAGAAGCTAATTATATCTAAGACCCTCTGAGTTGAGGGAAAGCCTGCTGACCATGGTTTAAAAAAAATGTCTAAGGAGAGAAAACACACTAATGAAGAGAATGTAGCAGGGCATTCCAGGCTGACTTCCAACATAGTCCATTTCAAGGGAGAAATATTTTCAGGAGGGAATGACAGTGAAATTTCCCTGTGAAAATGGAATTGTGAGCTTTTGGTTTTTGTAGGTAAAAGTTTTTTCTCTACATGGCTTTCTACTTTTTGCCTATTTTGGGGGGACAAGGGTCACGGAGGCTCAAACTGTACAGAGGGAAGGCCGGGACGGCAGGGATGTAACCATAGGAGTGACGGCCAAAGCCGAGGTCCAGTCCAAGGGAGGCCCCTGGCTCTCTGTGCCATTGAGAATGCAGAGGGGTTTGCAGATTATGCCCAGAAGCACATTGACGTCCGCTTGTTTAAATATCCGAAAACATCCCTTTATTTTAATCAAACAGTTCCAAGGCAAACAGATTAGGGAGGGAATAGGACGTTAATGCTATTGATTGTACCGAGTTTCCATTTGGGTTAATGGAAAAGTTTTGGTAATGGATGGTGGTGATGGTAGCGCAGCATTATGAGTGCAATTCACAGCACAGTATTACATATGAATGTGGTTAAAATGGGGAAATTTTAGGTTGTGTATGTGTTACTAGAATAAAGATTTCA
>PVIY010027161.1:0-34493 GCA_004026745.1 Myrmecophaga tridactyla
GAGAGTTAGAGAGGAGAGAGATTTGGCTTTCCTGGTGTTCCCAGAGCCTGTTTGAGGATTTGGGCATCAGAGGTTACATTTTATAACCCTATCTCACTCCAACATTCTCAACTGCAACTTGGTGTCTTGGGGAATAGCTAGAGCGGTGATTCTGAAATTGCTGACCCCCAGACTGGCAGCTTCAGCTGCACCTGGGAAGCTTCTAGAAGTGAGATACTCAGGCCCCACACCAGACTCCCTGCATCAGTAACTGAGAGGTGAGGCCCAGTCTTCTGCACGTCCACCAGCCCTCCAGGTGGCTTGGATATACATTAAAGTTTGAGAACCATTCACCTAGGCCCAAACAGGCGCTCCTTCGCGGCATGGAGGCTGGGCAGGACTGGCTGCAGAATGCGGCAGGATATGGGGGTGCCGTGTCAGACCTGCCATTCTGGAGCAAAGACCTCCTTCTGGGGCCCTCCTCCAGCCTCTCACCCCACCCCCCCACACACGCAGAATTGCTCACACCTGGGGACTGTTCCACAGAGGACAGCTACCTCATCTGAATGTTTCATATCTCCCCATGTTTGTCCCCACCAACTCTCGACACAATATCCCTGCTTTCCCAGGGAGGCTTCCCAGACAGCTTTCTCTGTTTCACTTCGTGAGTTGTACCAGCACCGCCTGTGCTGATACAAGGCATGTAGTTACTTTGCATGTGTCCATCATCCCTGCACCCCCATGTCTATGAGGGGTGCCCGGGTGTCAGCGCACAGAGGCTCGTTTGCAGCCGATGCCCCCCGACATCCGTCAGCCAATCACTAAGGCCTCATCAACTCCTAATACAAGTTCCGGACATATTTTGAGCTAATATGAAGGAGAACTGGTTTGATATCACATTTTCTTCATTTTACCCTTTATGTTTTTATCCCTCCCCCTATTTTTGGTTAGAAATTAAAGGAGAATTATAATTTTTCTCCCTTTAAAAAAAAGCATATCATAAGGGTCTCCTCCCCTAAAATCTGGTTCACGTTGATCAGGCGAGAAAGTCAATGATTGATAACTAAGTTTGTTGGACTTTTAGACCATGTTGTCTCATAATTATTTTTCCCCTAGGTCAGCATCTATTTACTGAGTGCCTCCTCTGTACTAATAGAGAAATGCTGGAGAAAATATAAAAATGCATTTCACTAGCTGGTTCGGCCTTTGTGAAATGTATAACCTGGGCTGGGACAACCTTAACTAACACAAACAGTCCTGCCCGCTACCAGAGATGGTTGGTCAGTGTAATCCAGAGACTGTTTCCCTGGGGAATCAGGGGAGGGCAGAGCTGCGGGCAGCCAAGATGCCTGGTGAGGCACGATGGGGGAAGGCAGATTTAAGGACATCTCCTTGAAGTTGGATGTTAGAAACTGCTGCTTCATTCATTGAGCACCTTTTCCCCACTGGGGAAAGAGCCAACTGAGCCTTGCCCATACGAAGCTCAAAGTTTAGCTAGGGAGAGGGATAATTTAAACCTGAGAGCCCTATACATTTTGGAATATGCAGAAGACAAAAACAGAGTGAAACATTGAATCTGGCCACAGAAGCTCAGACAGTGCTTCCTCGTGGAAGTGTCCCCCAAATTAAGTCCTGAAAGCTCAGTTGGTATTAGCCCAGGGGAGAGACAGGCGTAGTGTCTCTTCCAGATCACGAGAAGAGCATCTGCAAAGATTCAGAAACACTTTAAGGAAGTTCCTTTTTGAGCCAGGGTTTGGTGGTGTGAGGTGCAGAGTGGTGATAGTCGAGAGGACTGATTCTCAAACTTGAGCATGCACCAGAATCCCCTGGGGGGCTTTTAAAACACAGATTTGCTGGGCCCCACCCCCAGAGTTTCTGATTCAAGGGGTCTGGGTGGGGCCCAAGAATCTGCACTCATAATAAGTTCCCAGGTGCTGCTGCTGTTGCTGGGGTGGGGACCACACGTGGAGGAGCACTTCTAAGGAAGTGCTTCCTTTCCTTCTAAGGAAAGGAAGGATTACTAACACATACTGAGCGCACATACAAGTAACATGAGCCCTGCAAAGGGGCTATGCTAGTCTTCCAGCTTGACAGAGGGGAACGGAGCAGGTCCCAAAGAGAGCAGGTTGGAGCTGGCATTGGAACCCGTGCTCATTGAACTTGACCATGCTGCTCCCCATTGCCTCTATTTCCCAGGTCAGTCATGAGCCTGTGCAGGGGCCATGTATGAAGGCACTAAACTGTGGCCCCTCCCCCTGGGGAGGGCAAATTGATGCAGAGAGAAGAGGCAGTGAGTGGTCCTTGCCCCTCCCCTGCCTCACACCCTTTGGCCTGAGCAGGGCTGGAGCAGGGGTAGAAGTCTCCATGACTAGCCAAAGAAATGGATCTTATAACCTGTACATGCCAGTCCAGACACAGAAGATCACTACGACACGTGGAAAGGGTTGATAGCATGCTAAAAGCTGATTATCAGCTATTTAATCTCTACTAAAGGTTTCACAAACAATTGGAGCATCTTGAAGGAAAAAATGACTGCTTTGTTATATGCGCTTACCACTTGTTTATCTCTCTCTCTTTCTCTCTCACACACACACATACACACACAGAAAGAGCACCAAGTTAAATGTGTATACCAGATGGAAAATTATTTCTAGTTGCCACATGAAACTAAGATTAAACATGTGTGAGTTTGTGTGTAGAGAGAGTTCAATGAACTTAGTTAACCTGTACAAACACATGGAAGGACATACTAGAGGGTTAGTAAGAATGTTAGGATTTACTGAGTATTTCCAGTGATCCAGACTGAGGTGAAATGAAAACCCCCTCTCACTTACTCTCAGCGCGAGGCTGTGGGGAGGGGTTACATGATCTCCAATCTGCAGATGAGAAGAATGAGGCTTCAAGTTGCAAAACAAGAGACCCTGCTTGGCAGAGCAGACATCTGAACCAAATTGTGGACCAGGGGAGGGAAAGAGTTTTACTTTTTCTTCTGTGTCTTTGTGAACATTTAGAATTGTGTACCATCTATTCAAACATGAAATAATAATTTAAATTAATCGTGCTGATATAAATAAATAAACCCAGGTTCATGTGACTTTGGAAAAAGGTCCTTAACCCTGTTGGGGGGTACACAGCACAGGGCCTCCCCTAGACTAGTATCAACACACCCGAAATGCTTTGTGCCCCTCAGGATTGCTAGTTTGGGGTATGGTGTCCTGAAACATGGTCAACAGAGGAGTTGAAGGGCCTGGGAGGTGAGGGTACATGAGCTTTTAGAGATTATGCCATAGTTCTCCGCAGCTACCTCCCCACCAAAAAGCCTTGTCAATGAAGCTCCATGCTGGTCAAGGGGAACAGCGGCCAGAGAGAGGACTTGGGGAAGAGCTGTCTATGTTCCTGGCTCTCCAGCTACTCAAGATCACTGGTGGGGCAGGTGCAAGAATGTCAGGGTTGGCTGGCCACAGGGGATCCATGTGTTTCACGGTGTGTCCTACGAAGATCTAGTATTGTCTGAGCACCTACTTTGTGCATGGCTCTGCCCTAAGAATTGGCGCCACATTCCCCTCCCCAGTGGCTGACTCACTGACCTGTCTGGGCCCTGGCACGAGAAGGCCTGAGATTGAATCTTGGATTCACCACTCAGAAGGCTCTGTGGCTTTAGGCAAATGACTTAATCACTCTGTTTCCTCATCTGAAATATTGAACCCACCTCATGAGGAGTCGATGAGATCATATATAAAAATCATAGTACCAGGCACATAATACACCATCAATAATTGTTTGCTACTAATAATGTGATTACCTGTAGGTGTTCTAACTCTTACTTCTCTCTCTGCTGCTTATGCCCACATCATCTTGGGCTGGTCTAGTCAGTTCTCGAGGCATCAGGTTCTTCTGTAAAACAGAAAGAATAGATGGACAGACCAGTTCACAGGCTTTAAAGCATTTCAGGTTTGGGCCTGAAGAGTCTTTTGTTCTAACATAATTGTATGCAGCAATGGAAAAAAAAGTTGATTTTTTCTGGCTTTAAAGGTCTCAGACTTTATTTAAAGGCTCAGGGCTTTAGTTTTCTCTTCTGCTACTTGTACAATGGACCTCATGGAGTTTTGGCAATGAAAGTGTGAAATGGTGCATATAAAAAGTTTTCGTTCATACAAAGTGTGTAGGACATAGCTGCCTTCATTTACCTGTGCCACTGTTCCTGTTGGGGGACTTGCCCTTGCTCGCTGCTCTGGCCCCAATGTCTCCACCAAGGGAGCAGTCCCTGGAGCAGACTCTGAAGGCCGCTGGATGGATGCACTTGAAACCCTTTTGCCTCTGCCTGGGCACGGGCCATGGATGACAGTCGGACCCCAGCAGGCAGAGGAAGGGCCCAAGCTCAGAAGAAGCCCTCAGAGCTCCCATCAGACAGAAGGTAAGGCTTAGCCAGGGCTGTGGATCAATGGGCTTTTCCGTATACCCGATATGTTACCACCCAAACATCTATCGCCCTCATGGAGCCTTAATAATAGCGAGATGTGGATTCTTGGGGGGAGTGGCCCGGGGCAATGGAGATGGAAGTTGTACAGGGCTGTTTGTGCAAGCATTTTTAGAACCTGCCCAAGTTTCTGCTGTATTGAGCTGAGTCAAATTACTGTACATCCTGACAAAGCCCCTGCTGCCATTGATCAGCCCCGCCGCTCTCCTCTGCATTGCCTCACCATTTCAAGAAAGAGCATGTTCTCAGAAATAAGTGTGAGCTGGGAATGACTCCTGGGCTGCATCCTGCCCCGTTGGAGAGAGAGACATTCTGGGATATTGGCAATCGATGAGAGGGAACACACCTGAGCACTGAGGGTGGGTTCCACCTGGGCTGCTCTCGGTCGCTGCAAAGGGAGCCAGGATCTGCTGTCAATATGCCAGAGGAGAATTCTTGCTACACTGTGCAAGAAAGAAAGGGTTGAAGCAGCACTTGGCCTTGTTCTTTTAATTCTAAATAGAGAATATTAACTTCTCAGCACAGTTTGGATTTTGTAAACATCATGTGAGCTTTGGCCACGGTTTGATGTATGTTGAACACTGTTACTTAAGGATGTTGAATGACGAGTGTGTGGTGCATGCAGTGTATATGTGTGTGTGTCTTCGTGTGTGTCCAAATTAGACTAGGAGTTATTTGAAAGAAGACCATGGCTTACTTTTAAAATCACTACTCCCAAGAATAGGGCCTGGTCCATGGGAATGTTTGGCAAATGTTTCCCAAATTAGGTTAGGTTTTTAAATTATTGTTATAAAAGAAGTAAAAATAGGTTGCAATTTTTTGACATCTAGAGGAGTGCAAAATAAAAAGTAACCAGTTGCCTCTCTTCCAGAACCCAAACTATACCTTTTGGAAAATCTCTATTGAAAATTTAGGTATATCTGTTCATTTACTTTCCATATATGCATAAAACTATATATACATGCACACACATATATGTGCACTTAGGCAGTTTTAAAATATAGGAACAGATACACACACACACACACACACATATATATATAGTGTGTCAACTTGTGTTTTTCCTTAACAATATTTGAATTGAATTTGGATGAAATTCCCATCAGATTTCAACTGAAGAGACAGAAAATCATTATGGGTCTGATTCAGTGAAGTTGAAAACTGGGAAGATGGTCAATATTGATGCTGTGAAGGGAAAGCAGGAAATTAAAAACCAAACTGTGAAGCAAAATAGAGGTAGAGACAGGCCAGCCAAGAGTCTGAGAGGGGTGAGTACAAGATCAAGAATCTGTGGTCAAGTGTGGGACTTCTTAGAAGTCTTTGGTGATGGTTGACGAGGAAAGACAATAATTATGTGGTAGCTATTTTCCAAAGGTAGCCCCCAATGAACCCCACTTCCCAGTTTGCACTCTCTATGTAGTCACCTTCTCCATTGAATCTGGGCCAGCCTGAGACTCATGCTAAGTTGTCGAATGCAGAGGGTATGATATGATGTTGGTTCTAGCCAGAGCCTTTAAGAAGCCTGCAGCTTCTGCTTCTGTCTTGGAATGCTTACTCTGGTGGCCCCCAAGATACCAAACAAGATATCTAGCAACTCAGCTGGAGAAACCACTTGAAGAGGCCACATGGAAAGGAACAGCCCCAAGACAATATGGAGAAGGAGAGAGGCACCTCAGGGTCCCAGTCTTCAGATGACTCCAGCCCAGACACCATCTGACAGCAATTACTTAAGAGCTCTCAATGGAGGCTAGCATAAGAACCACCCAGCTGAGCCCAGTCAACCTACAGAATTGAGAAATTTAAAAATTTGACTGTTGTTTTTTTGTTTTTGTTTTGTTTTTAAAAACAAATGCTTTGTTTGGTGACAAGGAGTAAAAAGGAATTCTTAATTCTCTTTCCTGGTGGAAACAGATTAATCAAATGGACTACAGCACACTAAAATTCCCTTGCAGACCTTTACCTTTGCAGAAATGCAAAATGCCTGCATTATATCACCTGCAACTATTATTTTCTAGGCCGACACAGTAACCATTGTACTTCCTAGTGTGTCAGTGGTTGCTACATTCTCCTTCTTATCTCTGGGTTTCAGTACAGGAAACAGAAGTAATTACTTGATGTTATTGAAGTCCATAAGGAACACAGTGACATGGTTGATGCCTATACCCCAGCCAGCTGACAGGGGCAGCTTGTATTCAGGGCAATACAGAAGTTGTCATCTATGTACATAGCCTCATCATCACCAGCAGCTGTGGCCTTGGCCTGTTCTTCAAAAAGTTGCCACTACCACATGGGGTCATTCAGTTCAGTATAGGCATTGCTGCTTTCCTTCTTCATGACAAATAGCTCAAAGCATTCCATTAGATCATTTTTAGAGCAAGGCCACTTGGTCAAAGGGCTCATTCTCTGTGGATAATCACTGATGAATGTAGGATTGATCCAAGTCACTTCCAAGAAATCCTTAACAAGCTTATCAAGGAGCGTTGCTGTGGTCCAAGGTGGAAGGCCTTCAACAGTCTTTGTCGCACAGATATCATTAAGAATTTTGCAAGTTTCTTCAGTTTCAAAGAGGTTAGTTTCTGACAGTTTCAATCCCAGGGCTTTCTCAAGTTCCTCTACTATGTTGATTCTCCAGAATCTCTTAGGTTTCACCCTCTGGGCTTTCTGGATGGTAGGAGACCTAGTAACAGCCTATGCTGTGCTTCATAATTCCTGAAATCATCTTCTCTGTGGTTTCCATGAGATTGTGATAGTCTGAATAGACCATGTAGGACTTACAGGTAGTGAACTAAGGAGTGTGAGTCAAATTGTTCCTTCATTTCATAACTGACATGAAATTTCATTTCCCAGTAAATACCCCCAATAATCGGCATCTTATGGTAAAGTTCTTGAGCAATTCTCTATGTAAGTTCATGTCCAGCTCATTGTTATAGGTGATGAAAGGCTTGGCTACACGTCCCCCTAAGATAATGTTCATCACTGAAGTTTCAGTTTCTAATCCCAACTCATCCAAGAAACTTCTTATATATGTGGTGATCTTGGGATGGATGCTAAATTTCTGCCTCACAAAGTCATTCAGTGTCAAGTTCAAGTACCTCTGATAATATCCTGTTTCCTTGTCTTTGAGACTAAAGTGAAGATGAGGTAACACATGCAAGCATAGAGACAATAATGTGAGCTTATAGGGAATGATGCTCAGCTCATCCTTCTTGGTTTGCCCAGGATCCCCCCAAACTCCAATTACGTCTCCCCAATGTAATTCATTATTGATTTGAATAAATTCTTCTGATTTGTAATTCCTGGAGTAAGCCATCACTTGTGATTTGACTCCATCTCCTCATCTCATAGGAGATGAGCCCCCAGAAACTCTTTTAGCATGGATCCTACCTGCCACCTTTAATGTGATGTCAATTAAGTGGTCCCCAGGCTATAGATGACTGTACTTCTGAATGAACTGAGTGAGTGAGATGTCCATATGGAATGTGTGTGGGTACTGGTATTCCCCATTGACCTTCTCTTGGTGGAAGGTTTGACTGTAGATCTTGTAGTATCAACCATGGTCCGTGGTGTGGTTAGTGGCAGCAGCAAAGCCTAGCTTAGCTGTTTCTCACTGAGCTCCTTCTGCTTGGCTTCCTTCTGTGCTACTTTCCTCTTCATTTTCAGGCTTCTCTTTAGCTCACTTCTTTTATTAGAAAGTGGTTTGTCCTTGTGAAGTGCTGTGAAAGGAGCAAGTTGACCCAGCCATAGCTCCCTCTGACCCCACTGTGCCCAAGAGGTTTGGTGCAGGGACTCCATAACAAGTCTTACGGCCGCTTGAGTCAACATGGCAGAATACTCTGGAACTAATGACCACTACCACTTCTTGCTCAGTTTTGGCTCGCTGCTGTCCATTTTCATCCCAGGCCTGTGTACTGTGGCCCGACCTAAAAGGCATGACCAGTGTTTAAGCCATTGTGTTTTGGTATAGTTTCTTATGCAGCAGTAGAGAACTAAAGACATAGGTAATGGCTTGGTATATGTTTATTTCAGACATGTTTTCAGCAGGCCAAGATCCGCTCACAAGGAAAAAGGACATTTATGGGGATGACTGCTCCAATCTGAAAATGACTGCTCCAATCTGAAGACTAAGATTCTTGCACATCTCCTGGGTCTTAAAAGTGTTCACTTCCATGATCAACATCTTATGTTTTGAACTGAATTTGTTTTTGAAATTCCTTTGAGAAAAAAGAAGAGGAAGACACCAGTGTTATCCTGGTGCTGCTGTCATAAAACCCTGGCCAGTGTTGATCCTAAAAAAGGTTAGCAACAGGCTGATATCCTCTAAATTGAGGGATAAACCATGGAAGACAAGTAAACAGACTTGGGGATTAGGAATTATACATCAAAAAGTGAAAAAAGAGTGTTAAAAAATCTAGAACATCCTTCTGCACTCTAGAGAATGCAATAATTTGCAAGCAGTTTACTTGCTAACCCACCCTCACCCCTAGGGCATAGGTTGGCGTAATTAGTTAATTCTTGGGAAGGGTTATGTGTGTATGCTTTATTAATTGACATTTTCCTTTAACAAGGAGCATAAGGACCAGAAAAAAACTTACCATTATCAGAGAGTAATGGGTTTTCTTTTGAGAAACCCATGTGTTTAACGAGGATAACATCTTTCATCCTGCAGCATTCCAAAGGTATTTAGAAATTTTATGGGGCTTGAAATGGAGCCACCTCTGGCATGAAACCCGGGAACACCTTTCTCCATTTGAGGACAGGACGTGCAGAATGCCAACCGAAACTACCCAGAGCACGTAATTACCCGTTGGAATTATCAATTACCGACTGGAATGGGTCCAGGCCCCAGGCTCAACTCTTGTGACAAACATCAAGGGCTATTTAAAGACCACACATGGTTTGACACCTTTGCTTTGGCATCTTCACCATCTGGGACCCCAGGCGGAGAGTAAATCAAATAGATTATCAGATTATCGCCACTCCCTGCTCCCCACCATGGCTGATGTGCAGTTCCCACTCAGAATTAGGTGCATGAACCACATTTGACCCTGATGACCACCTAGGTTTTGGCTACAACCAATGAATTTGAAGAGCAGAGGGCTTTGAAATCACTGGTGTGTTCACTTCCATCTGCTCTGGGCCAGGAAGCCACCTTAGAAGCTAGCCAGGCACCTGGAATTATCTAGTGAACCCATGCAGGAGAGATGTAGAGGTGTTGAGGGATGAATGGAACCCCTTGAAAGATAAAAAGTATGAATGTGAGCTAGTGCATGAGTATACCTTGCATGTATGGTTTATATGAATGTGTGATTAGGAATGACCACAAATTTGGGGTTTATTTGTGAGTTCATAGATTGATTCTACATATGTCATTTAGTCAACAAATAGCTGTTGCCGGTCAACTGCACAAAGGAGAGTAAAATGAGGAAGGCTCAGTACTCCAAAGCTTACAGTTGAGTAATGGGCCGAGAGAAGGAATCAGGCAATTTATGATATGGTGTGATAAAAGTGTAAAACAGTTGCCAGTGAGTTTATAAGTGTGAATGTATGTGAGTGCATTTAGGAATACATAACTGCATTTAAGAAAAATAACAGAAGTTTTGCCAAATGGAAGCAGCAGCTTTTGGCCACTGGAACACTTTACGGCAAATTTAGGCCAATAAGGGCCCCTTGGAAATGGGCATGGGTGGTGGAGGTGGAGGCCAGCACAGGATGCTGAGATGCAAAATCTCTGACCACAGTCACTCCACCCCTCTCTCCCTTCACAGCTAAATCAGTAGAGACTGGATTTCATGTCCAGAATAGTGGGAAAGGCATGTGTGCTTCTGGGAGTAGGGTTTGGTACATAAAGGGATTAAGTGTTATGCATGTGTGTCTTTTTGTCTGGTTCTCAAATAACCTTTTGGGTCTTCACATAGTTCTGAAACCTTCTGGAAAACTCAGGACTAAGGAATTCTTGCAGTCAGTTGCCTGCTAAGTTGATTTGCCTTATTCCTGTTTGAGTCAAGTAGAGTCATTTGGGATGGAAGGAAAGTGAAAAGAAAAGAAAAGGAGCTCACACTGACTCTATACTAAGTTCTCTCAGTCACTAAGCTCAACATTTTATAGGTCTCCTTTCCTTCAAACCTCTTGACAACCTTCGCAGTTCTTCATTTGAACCATGGACCACAGAAAATGATTGGAGTGACACTATTTGCTCACATCTTCCAAGGGCGGTACATAACTAGAACCATTCTAGAAACAGAGAAGTTAATTCATTCTATGCAATGGGTATCTTGAGGACCTTTGGCCACCCCCCAACTCTTGTAGAAGCTTCTAGAGTGAGATTCCTGAAGCATTGCTTGATAAAGCCCATCCCCCGTGACGAAGCCTCCTGTAGCTCACTTTGGACATCCTTTGGCTATTTCCTTATCATACTTTGGAACTCTTTTTAATGCCACCACCTTCAAAAGATCTTCACAAAGTATAAAGTAGATTTCCCTCCTCTTGTTGGTCTCTACCTCCTATTTATTTCCTTACCAGTTATCACTACATATAACACTTTTAAGTGATTATTTGTTTACTTCTTTATTATTTGACTATGCAAATAATAGTTGGGCAGATCCCAAAGAAGGAGGGGTTTGTCTTTCTTGTTTACCACTATCTCTGCAGCCTTTAAAATGCTGATGCATTGCCTGTTCTCAATAAACATTTGTGGAATTAATTATCAATAAACAGCTAATTGATCGAGTGCTGGCAGTTAACCTCAGAAATATAAAATGAAATGAGTTATCTACAACCCTCCCTGCACAAACACACACTTCAGAACACACGCAGCCTTCTAGGGAAGGGTCCTTTGATTTGCTAGGAATGGAAGATCCATAAGAGGGAGCCCCAGGAAGATCCATAAGTCAGCCTGGGCACTGTCTGGGGAGAGGGAGGAGAGAACTCCACATGGCCAAGAAGATCCTAGGTTGAAGAATCCTTTTAAAAGAGGGAATTAAGTAGCAAGAAGGAAGTCTTGGGATCTCAGTGGGCTTGGCTGTCACCCTGGGGAATTGTTCAGGAAACACTATCTTGTTCACGTCTTCATTTGTGTTAAAGGATTATTTAGAAGGTCTTAAGAAGTGTTGGGATGTTCGTGGTGGTGGTGATGGGGTGATGTCCTAGAGGAGACAGAGACACCTCCTAGAGACCCTGGAGATGGTAAAAGCGGTGAGCTCCCATCCCTTGTAGAGTCACATCTACAAGGCGTCCAGGAGGCAGGCATCTTGATTCCCATTTCTGAAGTGAGCAAACAGATTCAGTTCATTAATTAACTCATTCCAGAACACAATTAATAAATGGCTGGACCAAGACCAGAACCCAGGTACAAGTATAGCTATCCTGTGCTCAGCAGGCCTGCCGTGGTCATTTCAGAATTCTTCTTGATGTTCACTGCATTTCTCTCTCTCTCTCTCAAACTCTCTCTCTCTTACACGTGCGTGTGCACATCAGAAACACCATTTCTTGATTTTTCTCTTCCTTTCATCAAGTTTCTGAACTTAGCACACCCAGAAACTGTGCTCTTTCCAGCAGGCAGGGTTGTAAAATATTAAGTCCCATTTATCTCTCTCTGCCTGCCGAGATTGTGTTAGCCCAAAGGCCACCGTGGGATCTTGTGGGAAGGGCAGCTTTCCCGGGATGAATGGCAGGAAGCCACAGCTGGGGGCGGGACGGGCTGGAGAAGGAAGGGAGGAAAAGGAAAGAGGCCCTTGCTCCGGCCATGAAAGAATGATGGTCACATTGCCCAGATATCAGTGACATCTGCTTGGCTAATGCAGTTGACAGTTTGTGGCAGTCCGTCTGGGGCTGCAGCAGAGGAGCGGCTTGGCACATTTGGGAATGGCAGGCACAAACAGTTACTGGGGGAACGGGCTGCCGGGACAGAGTGGTTTTCCCAAGCAGCGGGGCCTGCCCAAACATGCAGCTCCCACACCATGTCCAGGAGCCCACTTTTAGCAGCCCCGACATGGTAAAATCAAAACCTGAAGGGCCCTGCGGAGAGTTTTTTCCACATTCTGGCATCATTTGCAATTTGATTTCAATCTTCTTTGTAGCAGTTAGGTTTTGCTCTGATTTTTTGGTCAGTGCTATAATGAATGCTACTTCATCATTTGTGAATACCTAAAAAAAATTAGGATGCCTACAGAATGTACATATATATATCCGCTAACCACACAGGCATATCTATGCATTTCCCCTCCCAGTGGCAAACTGCATGGCATCCTAATGATAATTTTTGAAAGCTGAGGCTGATACCATGCTAACTGGTTTATAAGCACAGTTGCCAGATTTAGCAAATGAAAATACAGGGTGCCAGTTAAGTATAGGTAGGGCCCGAAACTGTGTGTGCCCTTACTTATGCTAAACAGCTTCTCGTTGTTTATCAGAAATTCAAATTTAACTGGGTGTGCTACACTCTATCTTTATGGGGTTTATCTCATGTAATTTTAATTCTTATAATAACCTGATCTGGTTTATTGAGATGAATCCTATTTAACATATGAGATAGTTGAGTCCCAGAGAGAGTAAGTAAAATGTTCAAGGTCACCCAGCTAGGAGGGAGTTCTGTGCTGAGACCCAAACCCCAAAACCATGCCGATGAGGCTGGGCTGGTAACCCCAACTCCAGACTGCCCCTAGATGTGTGCAAATACTCTCTTCAAAGCTGTGGTCTCTGCTCAGAGCAAACTCTTGGCAGTGTGCCCACAGGCCAGTGCCTCATGCTGTTTGGCTCAGGGACCTGCCTAGGGCTGTGCTGTCCAGTAAGGGAGCCAGAGCCCCATGTGGCCACTGGGCACTTGGAATGGGGCTGGTCTGAACAGAGATTGCTGTAGGTGCCAGATACATTGCATTTTGATGACCTAGCCTCCCCAAAACAGATAAAAGAGCTGATTAATAATTTTAATTTTTCTATGTATTACATGTTGAAATGCTAATATTTTGGATAGGTTAGGTCAAATAAAATATGTTGCTATAATTAATTCCACCTGCTTCTTTTTAGTTTCCTTAAAGAGGCTACTAGAAAATTTAGTATTTCATATGTGGTTTGCACACTAGCTTAGGTGATTGAGTCTCAAGCTTTAGTTTTTAGAATTCGTTTGTTTTAGCTTATGGAAACCTTTGTTCAAGTACAACATAGGCTATCAGCAGTGAAAGAAACAACAACAACTAGTATTTATTTATTTAATTATTCATCGGTTCAACAAATATTTATTGAGCACATTGTGGGCACCAGATTCTGATCTGTCAACTGGGGTGTAAATGGTGAATGTCGAAGACCATGTCTCTTTCTGCCCTCTTGGGGTTTACATTCTCAAAGAAGGTGGAGGGCAGAAGATGACCGAGCATATTAAGTGTAAGTGCAACTTGATTAAAAGAGTTACATCTAATTTTGTGACAAGTGCTGGGAAAGAAACAAGCAGGATAAGATTTAAGAAAATGATAGGGGGACTTACATTAAATTAAGATGGCCAGGAAGGGCGGCTGTTAAGCTGAGCCCTGAGATGTCTGGGGAGGAATCCAGAGTCCCCGCTTGGTGCCTCTGCTTGCGTCTGGGCTTCAGGCACTCAGTGCTCAGGGTTAGGTGAAGGCTGGGTCCATGTCAGCCTGGGGCCCTGCTCTGTGGGGGTTGGGACGCATGGGGAGGAGTCAAGGCTGGCCACCTGGCTGCATGGGGGACGCAGACTTCTCATATGGCACACCTGTCAGCAGCAGACACCTTAATTGCGATGTCGTCAGTTTTCCCAGCTGAAGAGATGAAACAAGAAAAGGATTAACATTGAGGCTTAAAGGAGAAGACACAGTGACTGCAGGGAATCCAGACGGGGGACAAACAAAGGTCCTCTCTCATGAAACAGAATCAAGAACAAAGGAAAAAAAAGGGAGGGGAAGAAAGAGAAGGGGGAAAGATCAAGATGGAGGAAGGAGGGAGGAGGTAGAGAAAGAGGAAGAGAAGAAGGAGGAGGAGAAATGAGACAAGGCAAGAGCAAGATGGTTCTACTCAAGGTTCCAAAAAAACCAACCAACCAACCCAACAAACAAAAAACCCAGGCTCTTTGCTGTATTTCCTGGAAAGTTTGCTTTACTATCAAATTGCTCCATCTTGGCTCAGAGCCTCAAAATGCCCTTAAAGTTTAGCTGTTCCATGTGATAAACAGATGATGTGTGGCCCTGTGTCATACTCAGTTTAGACATTCCACTATCCCCCAGGGGGAAGCAAGGGCTCACCATTGTGGACAGCATTGCTTTCTATTTTCTCAAGAAGCTAGGAGCTGGGGAAGTGTGGTAGTACGTACCTAGAGGCATAAAGTGTGTTAATTTATGCAGCACATACTTTTTTTTTTTTTTTGCTATCTTACCCAGTGCGTTCCACTCACCCCCTTTTCCAATGGAAGCAGCATTTGTGCCAGTGACTTTGAGCCCTCTTGTTTGCACACTGGAGCAATGAAGTCACTCCCAGGAAGTCTCATCTGGTTTTTGCACGTTCTTTGTTTGGTCCTGCTGCTTCTTTCTGTGGCCTGGGGAAGGAACCCAGACCGTATGGTCCAAACCCTAGGCAAGGCACTGACCATATATCGGCCTGTTCACATCTGCCCAGCAGGGTCTCATGCAGTGTGCATTTCTTCTCGTTTCTCCTTTTAATAAAATCAATAGATGGCTTGGGATCCCTTTAATGGAGGTAAAATGAATAGAATCAGGTTTAACTTTATTATGGTGTTGATACATTTTCCATCTTAAACGTCGATAGCAAGAATACACTGTGTAAAGCAAGTCAAACTGTGAGTAGGTAAACACAAACAGGTATTGTGAGCATTTGACTAGGCATAGGGTTAGGAATAAGCATATTTTCCCCAATAATGAACATGTATTAATTTGAATCTCTAAAAAATGATATTTATATTGAAAAAAATAATGATATAAGACAGAGTGGATTTTTTTGTTTTTGACATGGGCAGACTCCAGGGAATCAAACCCAGGTCTCAGGCATGGCAGGCGAGAACTCTGCCACTGAGCCACTGTGGCCCACCCCAGAATGGACTTCTAAAATGAAATTTTGAATATGTAGAAAATATATTTGGAGTCCAGTAAAAATTTGAGGGACTGGATTTAAAATTAATCATAAAAATGATATAAGAACATTTAAGAAGACATTTAAGAAAAAAATTGTCACATTTCCCACCATCTAACTGATCTGGTTGTCTTCTTTTTTGTTTTTGTTGCAAATTCCTTTCTGTCTCTGTCTGTATATTCTACACATGTATATTTACATGTTGTAAGTATAGTACAAGTATTGTTTTGTATTCTTCTTTTATTTATATATCTTTTACCCATCTGTCTCCAGAATCATAATAAACATTGTATCTCAGCTTACTGGTCTCTTCCTCAGGGAAATATACTTGGTGAGTATTCCCTATTTAATCAGGAAAGGACCATTTCCCTCTTCTTTGTATTTTGTATGTACACTGATCACAGTTGTAATTTTACTTTTATATGTGTGATTCTTTGATTACTGTCTGTTTTCTCTGGGAAAGTGGAAGTGCGTTTCTGGATCATCTGAGCTCGCTATTGTATCTCTACCCCATGGTAAATGCTCATTAACTCCTTCTTAAATACAAGGTACATGATGGCTACATAATATCTCATCATGTTGATGTTGCAATGTTCCTGAAATCAGATCATGTACACTAGTTTCCTTCAGATTTGTTTCTTGAAAAAAATAGAGCGTAATTAACATCTTCACGTATCAAGCTTTTTTTTAAAAAAAAGAAACTTATTTCCTTAAAATGAAAATCGCCAGTTTGGACTTTATGAACACTTTTACATCCCTTAATGAATTTCATGCATATTTCAAAGAGGGTTAGACCCATTTACAATGTATGAATATCAAATGAAACTCTTTTGAAGCTGCTTTATAGTATAAATCTATACATAGCATTTGTAACTTAAGACATATCCAATATTAAGAATTTCAAAATACCCATAAGCACACTACACAAAAATAGCCACCCAGGATCTCTCCTTCCATGTTGTATTCCACGCATGTGCATGTATACAGACAGATCACACTTAGGTAAAATATGAACCAAATAATTTACATAGTTTACTACCCTGCTCCCTTTCCTGTTTGTCATCGCATAACTGTAATTTTCAATTCCCTGCCACTTAGTCTTCATGGTTGCAAGTCATTTCATTGTACAGATGAGCCATAATTTAACAACGTTCTAATAACTCGTTTAAAGATTGTTTTTGATTCTTCCCTGTTTTCTATACTGTGAGAATGAATGGTTTTTATACAGACGCTGCTTACGTCCTTGGACTGAACATACAGTGAAGTCTAATGCCTGCTCTCCTTTGAGGGGGAGGCTGCCAGAGGAGCTGTTTAATAGCTGTCCAGCCAGACAGTGATGGTGGAGGCCTGGTCTAAGGATGCTTTTTCTAGAAAAACAGATGTTCTGGGGGTGGGAAGATGGGTTTCTTCCACCATGACTCCCTTTGGCATCTTCAGTAGCCTCGAGGGTCTGCCCTGGATTCCAGTCCCAGCTCTGCCACTTCTTAGTGACCTTATGTCAGTTGGGTCACCATTCTGAGCCTCATTTTTCTTATCTGTAAATGGGTCAATTTTAGAATTTGTATCACAGGGTTGTTGTGAGGAATGATTGAGTAAATCCAGGTAAAGAATATGCCGGGGTTCCTGGTCAGATTTAATAAATCGTAGCAAGGGAGGGAAAAGCCTTCAAGATAAACTTCCTTCAGAGAAAAATGGAGTGGTTGGGAACTCACTGTTTGGAAGGCTGAGTGTTAGGACCGTGCCCAGACACCTTTCTATCCAAAGCAGCCCAAGATTAAAATTTTTATTCCAAAGTCTGGGAGGCTTTCGACCACCTGAATCCATAGTTCACATGTGAAGATCAAAAGTTACCAACGATACCGGTTCTGGGTCAGAGTCAGTCTCCTTATCGGTCGGTTTCCACACGAACTTTGAGAGCTTAGATTTTAGCTCAGATCACCTTGTGATCTTTTTGCTTTTGTCCTCGGTAATGCTTTATCTAAAAAATCAACTAAGAATTATTATAATGATGCAGTGGAAAGGTCATAGGGATCTTGAGTTTGGCTGGTAAGAGTTTGAATTTCCAGTTCTTTTACTTATTCTTTGCATGTTTATTTGTGCAACTTACATTAGCCCTCCGAGACTCAGTTCTCAGAGTCTTGCGTTAGCTGGAAAATGTGTATGCTAACATATAACTTGTAGTTTCATTGTGGAGTTTGTCAAGCTATTTTTAAAGGACCTGGCCTGGTAACTCTGGTAGCTGATGTCTTGTAGTTATAGCTCTGGTAGTTAAAGCTCTGGGTTGTCTGTGAGCATTGTCCATGCATGATTAAAAGTCCCTCTTAACCTGGTGCTTATAGACATTTCTGTAGCTTTCCGGTATATCAGTTCACTTTTTCTATTTGGCTTCCTCTTTTTCGATCTTTCTCTCCTGCCAGAGAAACAAAATGGGGCTAACCGTATCACAGGCAGAATCTTTACTTGGAATCTGAACCTGCAGCAAGAAGCAAAATATATCGGTGTGGAAGAAAAGGCATCGAATTGACCTGCACTTCCTTGAAATCTATTTCAAAAATCCTGAGGGAAACAAGGCACTCATAGAATGGTAGTGGAGGACTGACATGGAATTGTTATAAAATGATGACTCTGTTTCAGAGCCAAACTGGACTTTAATGAGGAGGGAAAAGGACTCCTGTTCCCTGACTTCTCGGAAATAAGGAAGCAGTTGAAGATAATTATTATAAGATTCCCTTCCAAATACTTACAACTTAATGTCCTATTTCAAATATGTGTCCCTCTTTAAAGATAGACTTACTTTTTTCCCTAAAGAGAGAAAGGTGTCACCTTTTGCTATATAATTATTTAAAATGAACATATTTGAGGTAGATAAATCTAATTATGTTTTACAGATTATCTATATGTGTGTGTGTCTGCACACTTACATACGTACGTGCTTAGGTATATTTAACTTGTTCCCGTTGATACGTAGCTACTTGAATAAAGTGATTATGTATTATTTCTGCACGCAAGGCTTTTTCCTTATAAAGATTGGGAGGATTGCACCAATGTCATTTTCCTGGGTATGATATTGCACTGTCATTACACAAGATGTTACCACTGGGGGTTGGGGGGGTTAGATGATGGGCAAATGGGATCTCTTTGTATTATTCCTTACAACTACATGAAGATTAACAATATTCTCAAAATAAAAGTTTAAAAAGAGCAGGAGAGAGGGAGTAAAGGAGGCCCAGAGGGGAGGAGAGAGCCTCAGCCCATGTTTGAACCTCTAGGCTCCCTGGGGGCAGCCACCTTAGTTTACCTCCAGCACTCCCCATGCCCCCAAAACCCCCTTCTTCTCAGCCTTCTGACGTGAGCTGAAACGTGGCTTCCCCAAAGCCCTTTCTCCTGGTCCTTCTGCCAAAAGCAGAGCCCCCTATTGAACACATCCTAGTCTCCTCTGGCCACTGGCTCCTTTATGATAGCCACCATAATTCGAATCAGATAACCAGGATGCGCTTGATCCGTCAGTAGCTGTCTGTCCCGTTAGGATGCAAGCTGCCGAGGACAGGGGACACATCTCTGTTGCTATCCTTCCCATTGTCTGGGAGTGGCCTGGTATTTGGCACATATTTAATAAAGATTGAATAAACATTATAATCCTTCCTCTGCTTTTCACGGAGAAATTGCTGATTCATGCTTTCTTTACAATTACATTTTTTATTGACAAATTTTCACACACATGGTGAACAATCTGTGGCCCACGATATCATCACATGGCTGTGTATTCGTTACCAGGATCATTTTTTTAGAACACCTGCATCACTACAGAAAAATAAATAAAAAGGAAAAAACCCATAATTCCTGTACCCCTTACCTCTCCCTCCCGCTGAGCACAGGTACTTCCATCTACCCAATTTATTTTTCCCCTTATCCCCCTATTATTTATTTCATTTTGATTTATGCTTTTTTGAAGAAAATGTTTGGAAAGCTACCCTTTAACCCTGATCATTTAAAATTTACAATTTGGCTTTCCAAAAATCGTGAGGGTAGCAGCTTCCCAAGAGATGTGACTTCAGCATCACCCGCCCTTAGTCCCTCCCTATGTAGGGGAACTAAAGCCAAACTCCTGAAACAGCATCACAGGGACTCGTGCTGCTTTGGCCCCAGGCTACCTTTCCGGCTGTGACCTCCCACACCTGGCTGAGCCGTGCCCCCTCCGCCCGAGGTGACATACCGTTCTTGTCTCTGTTGCCCTGTAACCCAGCTGCCGGCACCTGGCACGTCCTCACCCGGGTCTGGTCTCCATCTGAGTAACTCCTGCTCACCCTTCGGGTCCCAGCTTAGACGCCGATTTCTCAGGGAGGCCCTCCGAGGTCCCTCAGAGTCTGTCAACGCTTCTGCTTTATGATTCCCTAACACTCTGAAGCTCCCGGTGACAGCAATGCTGACATGTGCCATTACATCTCCCAAGCCTGGCGTCTGCAGCAGGGCAGGGCAGGGCTCCTAGCTATTCCATCCACCACTTGTGGGCCCTGAATCTAGCACAGTGCTGGCTCAGGGACATGGATGATAGAATGTGCTGGTTAAAGGAATGGTGAATAGCTCTCAGCATTAGCACAATTCCATCTCTGCGGGGGGCATCCCATGACCTCACCAGTCCTGACTGGTCTTGCTGGTTCTTCTCCATCATGAACAGTCCCTGACTGACCAGCACCCCCTCTGTGGGCCCCCGATCCTGTGATCCTCAACAACTGTCATCACAATGAACTCTAATGTTTTGTTCTCCTTGTTGCTCAGATGTTCTCTGCCTACCTGGTATCCACCTAAGGGTTGGGTCTGACTTTCCCAGGGCTGCTGTGACAAATGATAGTGAACTAGGTAGATGGAAATAACAGGAATCAATGGTCTTGCCGATATGGAGGCTAGAAGTCCATACTCACAGGGCATGCTTCCTGGGAATTCTGTGAAGGCTTGTCCTTCCTTGCCTTTTCTAGCTGCTGGTGTTTGCTGGCAGTCCTCGGCATTCCTTGACTTTTCGAGGCATAACTGCAATTTCTGCCTATCGTCACATGGCCTTCTCTCCTGCTTATGTGTCTTTTCCTCCTCTTAGAAGAACATAAGCCACCTTGGATCAAAGACCAGCCTCACTCCGAAATAACCTCATCTTAACTAATGACAACTCCAATGACGCTGTTTCCAGATAAGGTGACATTCTGAGGTACTGAGGTTAAGACTGCAACATATCGTTTTTGGGGGGACGCAATCCAACCCATTATAGGCTGGGTTGTAACCCCAGCAATTTGAATGATATCAGCAGGTGTTCAATAAATAATTTTCAAGGCAACCAACCCTCATTTTGTACATCTTCTCCCATAGTCGCAGTTATAGACAACAATGAGATCAGGGCATGGGCCTCGGGCAGCCATGCAGGTCACAGGGTCCCTGAGAGGTTCAAAGGCCCGGCCAGGCTTGAAAGCACCGTCCCCGGGAGGAGGTGGAGTTTAGCAGTGTGTAAACAAAGTGAGCTAAACATTCCTTTGAAGGATTCTACACAATGCCAGACCCCAGAAATAACAGTACAGCCAGGGCAGAGGGAGCGGGTTTGGGGGGAGGCACAAATCTGGAGACTGAAGGGATTTCCTAGGCTCTGGGGCGTCCCAACAGGAACAGGTCATAGAGGCTGGGGCCTGGGCCCTGGGCTGGCAGGAGAGATCGGGGGCAGGACTGCTTTGTGTCTGGAGCCCCAGGTGTACTCAAGGGGATTTGATCCTGGGTGCCAGCTTCTCCCGGCCTCAGCACGGGCGTGGGGAGCTGGGTCTCCACCAGCCTGGGCCATGGGCTGGAGGTGAAGCCCCACAAAGGGGCCTGGAGAGGCCCAGGGAGGGACGGAGAGAGGGAGGGAAGGGCCGCGGCTGGCCAGGTCAGCATGTGGGTGGTTTCTATTGTACGGAGAGAGGGGAAAGTGGGGAAGTAATGGAAACTTTTAAATGAAAAAGAGAGAAAAAGAGGAGGAAGCAAACAGGAAAGAAAAGTAGTCTTTATGAGTTTGGGAAGCCAAGGGCTCTAGAGTAGCTCTGGGTTCAGAGTGCTAGGAGCGGACAGAGGGACATTTGAAGGAGAGATCCTGGCAAATCAGGTCCTCTGCAGTGTTCTTTTGAAGTCAAAGCAAAGATCACCATTCCTTTTCAGTTATTCTTGACTATGGTACAGGGTTTCTTTGAAATGAAATTTCCTGCAACACTGTGCCACGAAGGACCTCGATATGTGTCTGTGGTGTGTGTGTGTGTATCTCTGTGTACCTGTGTATGTCTTTGTGTGTATACTTGAATCTTTGTACGTGTATCTGTGTGTTCTTTGTGCATATACTCTGTGTCTTTGTATGTGTACCTGCTTGTCTTTGTGCATGTGTCTGTATGCATCTTTGTGTATCTGTGTGCATCTTCCTGCATGTATCTGTGTGTGACTTTTTGTGTGTGCCTGTGTGTGCTTGTATGTGTCTTTGTGCATGTTTGTGGCTGTGTCTTTGTGTGTGCATATGTGTCTGTGTGTGCATCCTTGTACAGATGTGCACAGTAAATGCAGTGAATTCAAAAGCGTGTGGGCTCAATCTGGAGCCAAGATGTACCTGACACCAGCACTCACTCCCCCCACGACCTCGACATTTGTCCCCCCCCTTTCTGTGGCTCAGTTTACTCCTTGATGCAGTGGGGATGACAGCAGTGCCTGCCTGATGGGACAGTATAAGGATTAAATAAGGGAGCGCATGGTATACAGGCACACACTGAGCCCTTGAGAAAATATAAGTAGAAACATCCCCCCAGTCCGCAGCTCAGGACCCGAGCCCTGTCTTCACTACATTTCTCTCTTCAGGGCCACCAACTGTTCCCATTTGCTCGGAATGGAAGAGCTTCCCGGGACGCAGGTTCATCCATTTTAGAACTGGGACAGCTTGGTTGCCTTCCCTGTCATTCTCCACCCTCAGTCCCAACCCGATTCGAAGTTCTGTATACAGCAAACACTTAATTATCACTGCTTCTCTGGGCCAAGACATTGCTTGACAGCCTGGGATACTCTTTTAACCCTTCCCAGGCTGTTGTTGCCACACGTGTCCTGAGCAATCCATTGCCCACATTGCCCAATGCTTCCCAGCAATGGGCACGGAGGGGCGGCTGGGACCAGAACGGAGGCGCGGGTGGCGGGCCGAGCAGGAGGTGACTCAGCACTGATGCGGGGGCTCTGTCACGACTGGTTCACCTTTCCCTCAAAGGCTGCTGCCCTGCCACCGCCCCAGCCCCAGGGCCCCCGCCCCTCCCCGGGAACTTCCCGGCACCGGGAGGTGGCCCCTCCCCGGCCCCGGCTGATGGGCGGCCGCCAACCCGAGCCGGACCGTGTCCGGGGAGGGCTGCAGACAGGGTGCACCTGCCGCCCGGGGCCCGCACCAGGAGACACGAGCTGAGTCACCACAGCACGAGCCCTTTGCCGTCTCAAGTGAGTCGTGATCAAAGTGAGCTGGACTCTACACGTAGCTTTCGGGGTGAACTTCCCAGTTTCGGCTATATCCGGGCCAAAATTCTTGCAATTGAAAATGTGGTCGGAAAGCTTCTGGGCTCCACCCCCTAGGCAGTAAAGTAATTACCATGGAAATGATTTTTGTCACTGCTACTGTCACCATTATTTATCTCTCCTTCTCCCAGCACTCACTTGGCCCCAAGCACTTTATATACTTTATGTCAGTCTACCCTTGGAATAGCCCTTGGAGATGGTATTTATCCACTTTTAGTACATGATGAAACTAAGACTTCAGAAGGTTTTAGAACATGGCCAAAGTCATAGGCTATGACTGGCAAACCCTGGATCTATAACTCTTTCCAAAGTTTTCCAAATCCTGGCCCCTCTCAGGACATTTCCACATACAGTGTGTGTCTTGGTGTTTAATTCAGGAAAAGTATACAGGTTTGGATAGGAAATTGGATTCAGAGGCAATATGGAAAAAGAAGAATCGAAAAGAGTGAATATTACTTTTTCTTTTTATCTTTTCACAAACACGTGGTTCTTTCTCCTTGTTTCTTTCTCATGTTGATTTACAGATCCTCTTTGGTTTAAATGTCCATTTATTTTTCAGTACCCTTTAGGCTCACAGGTTCTGTTAAGGAATCTTTATATGCTCTTTGGATGTGTTTGCCAAAATGCACTTGAACCTAAATCTATTTGCACATTCTGTTAGTTTGGTCTTTTAAATATATTTGAATTAATCCCTTTAATGGCTATGTATAAAACACAAATCTGGTAGTGTTATTCAGCTGCTTACAAAAGTACTTAATAAAGTGCAGATTCCTTACTCTGGACTTTGCCTCTCCACCTTGTTCAGATCCCCTCTGCTCATCATTTCTGTAACTCTCGGTGTGATCTTTTTTCCATCCCTTTCCCTTAGACAGTGTGTCCTTATGCCCTTCTTTTTCTGGCCATCTCTTACTCATCCTTTAACCTTAGTTCTGATACCACTACCCTGGAGGAATTTTCCCTCATTCCACATGATCATGATTTTGGCAATTTTCTACTATTTTGCAGATTACTGAAACATAGCTCTCACTCAACATGTGTGTCTGCTGGGCTTTCAAATAGTAATAAAAATTATAATGATCTGGGATCCTTGTGAAAAATGAAGATTCCCAGGGCCCACTTCCTGGTGTTATGATTTGAAAAGTCTGGGCTGGAGCTGAGGGATCTGTATTTTTAGCATTGATTCACTTGCGCTTCTGATGAATTCACGCTTCTGATTCACTTGCTTCTCAGGCTATACTTTTAAGTTCCTGCACCTTACTGAAATTATTTCTTAATGTGTCTGATCTCTGCCGACCTCCACCTACTCACCCCTCAGAACTCAAGAACTCTCAGGGACAAAGATAACTTATTTCCATTCCTAAGATTCCATGTGTCTGGACAAGAATGCAACAAATGCTCAATAAACATTTGATGATCAAATCCATTTAGTCATTTGTTCTATAACTACTTTCAAAGCGCCTGCTATGTGCTAGAGATTGTCCAAGGCATTGGGAAGTAATAGAAAGCAAGACAGAAAAGCTCCTGCCATTTAGACCTAACAGTGGTGGGGAAGGGAGTGAATTATGAATACTATATTCTGAGTTTCTGAGTTTTAACAGTCATGCCATTCTTGACTGGTCATTAGTTTTCATGGGCATTATATTACCAAACCTCACAATAAGTGAGAAATAAATAGTACAAAAGACTGATTGCTCCCATTATTATTACTATTGTAATGAGAAAAATAATAATATAAATATAATAATGAGAAAAAGTAAAATCACAAAGGTTGTGACTGGCTGTGTGTTGCACAGCTACTTTCCAGCAGAGCCTGAACTCAAAGGCTGGCCTTGTTGCATTTCTAGCACAGAGTTCTTGGCTGTACCCCAGAGTACATCATGTTTTGGGATTGCTACAAAGCCACACCCCATGCACTGCAACCCACTCGCCTGATACAGGTAACTTTACTAGGGCAAGGCCGGCACACAGGTGCCTAGGCTGCTCAGGAGCTGAGAAGCTGGGGTACCTGGAAGTGCCTTCTCCCTGGTGAGCTCACCTGTGTGAAGCTACCTGGGCACCACAATCCACTGAGCAGGCAAGTTGGGCACATATTGGCTCAGCTGTGCTTCATCAAAGAAAGCAAGTTGTCATTGCCCATGCTTTCCTTAAGAGGATTTGGAGCAGAGGCTTCATGTTGGCACAAAAAAATCAGAGATTAATAGTAAACCTCAGAAATCATGAAGCATCTGATTTGGGCTTTTCCATCGACAAGCCCAATAACCTGAAGGAAACTATTAACATACAAATAGACAGGCTTCACATTAAAACAGCGACAGCAGACAGTTCTGGAAAAGACTTCTTCATGCATAAAGCAATTATGATGGGAAATCGAGTCCAATTCAGGCCCATTTGCAGCATGCTTGGAAAATCAAATTGTAACCACTCATAATTGCATAGGTAGACCTTAAGTAGGGGGAGAGGGCAGCAGGTTCTTCATTATTATTGCTGTTGTTATTATTTCACTTTTAAAGCATTCAACTTTCTAAGCTCCAAATCTTACTGACTTGCACCCTCTACTCAGAGAGCTACAACATGCTGCAGACCACATATTCACATGCAAAAAAAAAAAAAAAAGAAAAAAGAAAATCAGGCCGTGTATAAGTAAATAGATTTTTTGCTCAGATTTCCAGAGGTTAATAGGGTTTTTAGCCGAGATGTCACTCAAACCGAGAACTTTCAAATAAGTAGACATCTAATTTGAGTGTCCATACCCTGGAAGGTACATGAACAAAAGCTTAGAGGCGCAGTTGAAACTAGAGATGAAAGGTGGGTCCTAAAGTAGGTGGGGGCTCTGGATGAGTGCCAAATCCTAACAGGGGAGGCTAATTGGATGCATGATAAATGTTAAAAACTAAAATGTAAAGTACAATAATGAGAACAGACTGTTCTCAACATTCTACGAAATCCGTTCCAAAAATTGGTCAGTGGGTTGTTTGGAACTTGGGAATATGTATCCCCATAGAAATAATTTTGGCTAGTCAAGGAATAGATAATGCATAGAGTTTCTGTTTTAACTGTTATCATCCTAAAGATAAAAACTGGACACTTATTTCTCCAAAGCAGCATTATTAACTTCAGCTAGAAATGCTTGAACCTAGAAACAATGATGGGTCAGATTTTCCATTATTTCCATTTCATTTTAAATATCCAGAGGGATTATCAGCCACCAACTGGCTCCTTTCTTCATCCTGATAGAGGTTTGGAACAGAGGAGGCCCAGGGGGTCACTTCCCCGGCGATACTACCCAAGGTCAGTGGGAGTGCCATTCGGTCAGTGGAGCCAGGTCATCTCCAGTCAGTCCTGATAATGTCCAAGGTCAGGGTAGTTCCATTCAGCCAATGGAACCAGATCATTCCAGATCACTCCCTGCTGCCCAAGCAACCTCTTCAGAGAGACCTTGCAAGACTGGTATGATTCTGCTGTGAAGGAAAATTTTAGAGCTAACTCATTCATGTACTCATCATTGAGTTGGTCAGACAGTCCACAAATATCCTCTGAGAAGCTACTGGGCCAGCACAGTATCCCACCATAATGGGTCTAACTTATTATTGGAAGGAGCAGGCAACTAACAAATGAAGAACTGAATACAACTGCAAAATGTATTAAGTGTAATGAGGAAATCAACAGCATGATGGGACCGTGATTGGGGGAGGGCCATATGAATGAGATTCACAGTAGAAGGACCACAGAATGTAGGGACTTATAGTTCTCCCTCCCTGTATCCTGTCCCTTCCCCACAGTGTCCTTTTCTTTCGTTAACTGCTTTTGTCATCTAAGATCTTGGGCCTATTCTCTTTACACCGTTTTGCTATACCACCTTTTCTTGTCTAATTCAGCCCAGTTCAATAGACCAATGAGGGTCTTTCTGGCTGAGGCTCCATGAATAGGACAGAGAGACAAATTAGATTATAACCGATTGTAATAATACTGAAGCACTCAATACTGTATTCAAGAGAGACATGAGTTGGTTAGAGGAGAGAGAAATTCATCCCATTTCTGGAGGAAGAGTTTGAGGACCATCAAAGAACATTGTGGGTCTCTGTCTGAGGACTGTCTCCATTTGCCAAATCCAATTCCATGGGATCTGATTGCTGGGACTTGGGGAGTCATGCAGAGGTTATTCTTGAACTAATGGGTGAACAGGCTATTCAGACTTTTACCACAAAAGGAGTTAGCGATTAAACAACATCAGAGAAGCTTGCCTTATGTGGAATCCAAAGTTCTTTATATTGGTACACTGAGTGTCCTCCACGAGTAGGAATCTCCCCAAAGCTCCCAAGGCTTGAAGGTCATGCTCTTCTCCCCTCAAAGAAGATCACAGCTAACAAGAGCTTGCAGTTACTGGTGAGTCCTTAGGACCTAAGGTGTCCCACAGCTCAGTCAAGATGCCCTCCTGAGAGAGGTAATTTACTGTGCAAAGGTAGAGGGGATATTCAATCAGTTAGCAACAGACATTAGACAGAAGAGCAAGTGAGGTCAGGGTTTATATTCAGTCATAGGGGTCTCCAAATATAAAATGAATTCAACTTTTGTACTTGCCAGGGTGTGGCAAAACATGTTTGAAATCTCCCAAAATTACCTTTCGGCTTTGGAGCCCCAGGGCTGTCAGCAGGCACCTCTCTGAGAAAGACCAAAAAGCATGGGGCTCATTCATGTCATTAAATGCCATTGAGCCATTTCATATGATGTCTAGGAATATTGACACAGATACACATCCATGTTCACCAGGCAGTGTTGGGTTAGCACCACAGTGTTAGAGAAAATTTATCAACATTACAAGCCCCATTATTTTTGGGTTTTTGCCTCTTTGGTGTTTTTACCCAAGCTATTTAGAGTGAACCTGTGCTCTGTGTCTCTTACTTATTTTTAAAAAGTTTGTTGTTATCCTTTGGTTTGTTTATTTTTAAACATTGAGTCAATCTAAGATTTTCAGGTGAATAGATAGCAGTCTGAAAATTTTCTGTAAGATTTGAAATAGAGGCACAAAGATATTAGCTGTTATGTTTTGTGAGGTCTCGCTAAGTTCCAGACACTGAGCTGAAAACTTTACATGGTGTTGCTCAAGGCGATCCTCAGGGTGCAAGACCAGGGTGCAAGAACTGCCCCCATTTTACAGAAAAGGAAACTGAGGCTTCCATATTTCTAGCAACTTGTCAAAGGTCACACAGGTAGTAAAGTGGGGAAGATGGATTCGCATCTAAATCTGCTTGATGCCCTGCTCTTAATACCAGTAAGCTAAAGAACGCTACTGACAAGACAGCTCAACTTATGTTCCCTGTCTCCACCTTGATGAACTATAGTGGGTCCAGAATATGGCCTCATCTGTTACTGAATTCATCTCTGCCTTCTCCAACTTTATGTCAGTTCAAAACTGAAAGCTTTCACAATGTTTCCAAGATCCTTTTCCCACTCTTCAAGTCAGGAAAATCTCCTCCTCAAGCCTTATACATTTAATCTACCCCTTGCTTAAAATATTTAATATAGATTGTCCTATATAATTTTAAACTGTGTGCTTGCATTAATCACTTATAATAAATGGTAAGTCTCCTAAGGGCTGGGTATGCCTATTTTGGTACTCTTCGAAGTGTCTGGAATTTAGAAGGAGTTCAATGAATGTTTGGACGGATATATGGATGATGGACTGACAGAATGGTTGGATGGATGGATGGGAGGAAGGGTAGGTGGAAGGAAGGATGGATGGATGGATGGATGGATGGATGGATGGATGGATGGATGGATGGATAGATGGATGGAAGTCACCATATTTAGAGCTAAAGAGCAGAGAACGATTGACTTTGCACAACAGGATCAAAAGGGATCATGAAGCCTCAGGCCATCCCATCTTTGGAGTTTGTGATGATATGTTCACAGATTCATTGGCACTCATCCCTTCAAGCAGTGCAGCCTAGTTCTCCTCCTTTGATTGTGGAGTGGACTTGTTTTTTGTTTGTTTGTTTGCCTCTTTACTGTAGCACTTTATTTTTCCTTGCATGACAACATGTTGCTGGGGCCGAATGCTCTCAGATGATGGTAGAAAGCTAAACTTTGTTGTTATCTTTCAACGATTTGAGAATTGAGTACAAAAAACTTTACATAAATTAAAGGATGAATAAATTTACAGGTATAAATGCAAATCTTTTTCTGCCTCACGGCAAATAGCAAGCTATGGTATTCTGGAGGGAAAACATCAGGAAAGAAAGTAGACTAGGGTCAGACCAGCAAGGCAGAAATGAGCACTGGTTCAGGAGCACTTGCCGGCCTCTGGAGGGATTCACTTCTAATTAATGGAATGAAGCGGAAGGTATGGCTGATGTCTTCAAAGCTCAGGCCATAAAGAGGCACTGTGGCTTCCATCTTGGTCTCTCTCAAGTCACTTTCTCTGGAGAAATACACTTCCCACGTTACTGAGGACATTCAAGCTGTCCTGGAAAAGGTTCTTTTGGTGAGGAACACTGCCCTTGGGCAACAGCCATGTGAGCGACTCATATTAGATGCAGGTTCTCCATTCATAGTCAAGCTCTCAGGGTCTGTACCCTAAGCCCACAACTTGGCTACAACCTTTTCAGAGACCCTGTGCTAGAACCACCTAGCTAAGCCACTTATAAATCCCGGACCCTCAGAAGATGAATGAGATAATGCATGTTTGTTGTTTTAAACTAGTATGCTTGGGCTAATTTGTTACTAAGCAATAGACATCTAATATACCACCCCACTGCTGAGATCAGATACCATGGAGTTGGGTCTCTTGCAATGAATGAGTGTGTGTTAGATTGAGCTAGATAATAGATCTACCTAAGGTCCTGCGGTGGTTCTCTCTGACGTTGTTCAGTCCTTTTGTGACTTGGTCAGAATTAGATACTAAATTTACAGAATTCCTTCTTCTTCCTCATTTCTTTGCTCCCATAGATGGAATGACATCGCATAGGCTTAAACTTGCGTTCAAGGCCTTCTTTTTCTCTTTTAGATATAGAACAATTGGAAATTTATTTAGCCTGTCTAAATCAAATGCCTCACCTGTCAGATGGGGAGGGTAAATAGTATTTACTTCATAGGGTTGCACAACTCCAGGGAGTGCCTGAGTTTTATAAGGATCTTCTTAAATAATGTATATAAAGCACTTAGCATGGTGGCTGGTACCTATTAAGGACTCGGGTAATGCTAACTATTATTATCATTAATAATAATTACCCAAATTCCCTCATACAAGAAAATAGGAAATTCCTTTGATTCCAAAATATTGTTCTCATTGAACTTAATTCTAGGAGAAAACATGTTGTAACAGCTTAGTGCTCTGAAAATATGATCTATGGACTTCTCACATCAGAATCACATGAGGTGCTAATTTAAAAATGCAGAGTCCTAGAACCAGTTTCAGACTCACCTAATCAGGACCTTTGGAGTAGGAAAAAATCTGCATTTTTTACCAAGTTTCCCAGATGATTCTATTGTTCAGGAAAGCTCTAGAACCACTCTTTGAAAGGAAAAAGGATTCAACTCAGAGCTGGAGGATCTGGAATAATAATCTGACCTCTGATATTTACTAATCAAAATGAGTTGACCTTTGTGATTCCCAGTTTCTCATCTGTGAAAAGGAAAATAATCTGCCTTACTCCTAGAGCAATCATAAAGATTGACTGAGATAATAAAAACATTAACTGACTTCTCCTAGTGTGTACACTGTTTACAAAGTGATTGTACCACTTCATCTCATTGAAACTCACCACAGTTCCATGAAACCAGTCTTCCTTCCTGCTGATGGGCATGGAAGCGGAGGTGACAGAGGCTACATGACGTGTCTAAGCCACATAACAGCAGATGTTGCTCGCACAGCAAGGTCTTCTGACCACAAATCCCAGATGTTTTTTTTTTCCTCATTGTATACTAAAATCAAGGCGCTATGTCAATGTGCTGCTTGTGAGCATCGGCTTAGCCACAACTGCTGCCTTGGTTGAGTGTGTTCTATTTTGTTCTAATTGCCTTGATCACGATCATACATGCAAAGAGCGATAATTATTTTAAAACAAAAACTATGAGGTCATTAAGTGCATTTCTTTAGCAATGGTGTTAGAAAAAATTTCAATCTAGGTGCGTCAAATACTTCCAACTCATGTGCCATTTAAGTCATTCATCTTAAATTATGAAGCTGATTAGCTTCATACATTGACTTTTTCTGGGTCATTATTTTTTTCTTCTACCAAGGCTTATTTATGCAAGAGGAAAATAGAGAGTCATTTGTATTCCTTATGTGCTATACAGATAAAAATAAGGGGTCCAATCAAAAGTTTATGCGTCTATTAATAAAATGAAGTCCCTGTTACCATTCTATGCCAAATGGCTTGGGTTTTCACTATGTTTGAAAGCTATAGTTGGGATGGTCTGACTTAAAATATAGGATGTGTTGTGCCTGTTAAATGCAGTTTTAGGTGCCAATAGTGTGTGCAAATCCAAGAGGTAGCCACACATCCTCCAGAGTAGCTGACCTGAGGAACAAGAAATAGCCTCTTGATTTGGGCCCAAGTCACATGGTTAGGCGCTCTGAAACGTCAATGATAACTTAAGATCAAGTTGATTCTCATATGGAAACTCCAGGTTGGAAAGGTTAAAGAGAGGTCCATATTTAATAAAGGTTTCATAGGTTGGGTTCCCCCAAGAAGACTGGGAGACAAGGATTTGAGTACAAGTGGTTTATTTGGGAAGTGTCTCAAAATGTACTGAAAGGGAAATGGGTAAGTTTGATAGGAGAGGCAAGAGAACTAAAATAGGTGCATGAACGTGTAAATTACTGATGTGTGCAATTGGGGCTCAATCCCATTGGGCACATTGTGAGACTGTGTAGAAAAAAATGTCAGAGATATATCACTCAAGTCTTCAGGAAACCGAGTGTATTTGAGTGTATTAAGTCCCTGACACTTCTGATATGCCTTGAAGGGGCCAGAGAAAGCACTCAAGCAAAAAACCAGAGATATATGTGCAGTTAAAAGCATGTATTTTGACTATCCACTTGCAGAGTTTCCCACAACCTAGAAGGCTATGTCATGCATAAATAAATCTATGGGGGATAACAATAATATTAATGATATCTATACCAGTGATACAGAAAAACCATTTGAATGCCTGTCATATGGTAATTATCATTATCATGATATCTCATTTAACTTACTCAACAACAATAAATGAAGGCATTATGATCCCCATTTCAAAAAGGAGGAAGGAGAGAGTCAGAAAACTTTAGTAATTGCCCTAAGGCCCACAGTTAGCAATGGAAAGCTAGGATTTGAACCCAGGTCTTTGACTGTAAAACATACCCTTTCCACAGTGATGGTAGTAGATATATATTTAATGAATGAATGCATAAAGGGGTCTTTCTGACTTTTGACACTTGACAGTCAGAAGTATCTTTGTTGACTTGTATCTTTCTTAAATATTTTCCCACTATACCCTTTACCTGCCTCCATCCCCTCATTGCAACTGTGAAATGCATTCTAAGTAAAATATGGGTACTTTTAGTCCTGGATGACCATGTGCATATCTTCTGTGTACGTAAAGACTCAGGAAACCAACACTGGGAATTTGGGACAGGTCAAAAGGGCTCAGATACTCAATCATTGACTCATGACGGGAAGGAACAGTTTCCCTCACTCACCACCACACCCCCCTTCCTTCAAGTTAAGAGAATGTGCTCAATTCATGTAGTATCTAGGTTGTTTTCTGGGCCGGTTCACAACAAATATTATGAAACTTTAAGAAAATATTTTGGGCTTCCCATAGGCTTGAACTATGCAGATGTTGCTGGGATAGAAAGTATGAGATAAGCTATTTCCTACCACAGGAAGCTGCTGCTACTGGCAGTGGGTTCATGGTCAAAAGAAAAAAAAGAAACTAAAAAAAAGAAGGGAGGGTTTCACATGCTTTGAAACTGTGCTTTCCTAACTCCCAGTAACCTGGTTAACAGAAGAAAGATTCTCCAGGTAGATTCAGCTTTTAATCTCTAAGTCTCTCAGCCACTCACAGGCAGAGTTTATCCACCTAAAGTCAAAAAACTATTAGAAGTTGGAATTCTTAAGATGTAACCAATGAAAACAATTTATTTCTTTATACTGCCTTCCACATCAAGCTCCAAGAGGGAAAACCATTCTCTCAAAATGGATCGATGTCTGAAATATTGGCTTCAATTTCCAAAGAACTCACTTCTGGCCTTGTTTGTCCAACTCTGTAGTGCAAATTAATTTCACCCTTCAGGGATTTGTAGGCATGTTGACAGACTCCATGACAAAAGTTGAGTTTTATTGGAAAGGGTGTGAGTTGGAGGAAGCAAAGGGCTCAGGGGATAACTTTGTAATGGACTATGGAGACTTTCTTCCTAGGTCACTGGTTCAAATCTAGAACCGGTTTGGTAGTGATTGAAAATCATTACTGTTTGACAGCTACCTGACAGTTGGCCAAAAATATGTTGGTATTTCCTCCCTATTCCTCCAGCACCTTCTAGAGAAAACAACTGCAGTCTCAGCAGGGAATCTGAGGATTAAGTGCAAACACAGGGGCTGAATTACCAAGTTCTAACCCAGCAGCTCGTTACTTAACAAGTGAGATGCTTCTATTAATTTAACGGGTATTGCACACCAAAAGATTCTACTGCCTACCGTCGCCAGCAGTGAAATCTGATTAAAATCAGAGGAAAAGTAGGGCATGATGAGAAATGAAAGATATAATTGTTGATGCAAAACCTCATGTCTATCAGATCCTTACACCTGAGCTAGAACATCTACACTTCTATATATAAAAAAAAAAGACAAATCTTAAAAGGCCAAACTTGGCATCAGGAAGAAACATAGGCATGAACCCAAATATGACTGTAGGATGAAATTTGGCAGATTTCCATCAAAGGGTCCTTAAGAGGCCTGCAAGGCATTAGGGCCCATTATGGGAAGGGTGGCACCATATTAATTTCAACATGATCCTTCTCAGCTGGAACGTAATCACCGGATCAAATCTCTACAGCAGTCCATCTTCAGTGCAAGCTGGGCCACGTTATAAGAACTGGATTCTAATCAGGGGAATTTCCTTATTTCAATGGGCTTGAGCCAAACCTTTAAAATTATTTTAACGTCATTTTTCTTTTTAATGGGGCATGTAAGTACTGGGAAAATTATAGGCATTAAAAGGGTTTCTTTGGATTTTATTTTTTTCTTTTTTGTAATTGCCTTTTAGGGAGTGGAACTTTGACTTCATTCTGAACATTTCACTCTGATATGAGAAACCTGATCCAAGCCTCAATTCCCATGTAAATTCCTCTTATTTCCTCCTAGTTTATGAGTTTAGGACGCCCATTAGTTTGAGCTCAACATGTTTTTCCCCATAAACTACAACC
>PVIY010027162.1:0-34482 GCA_004026745.1 Myrmecophaga tridactyla
AGGTACTTCCCATCAGCCATTCCAATACACCGTAAACTAAAAAGGGATATCTATATAATGCTTAAGAATAACATCCAGGATAATTCCTCAACTTCGTTTGACATCTGTCAGCCACTGAAATTTATTTTGTCTCATTTCTCTCTTCCCCTTTTTGGTCAAGAAGGTTTTCTCATTCCCATGATGCCAGGTCCTGGCTCATCCCCAGAAGTCAAATCCCACATTGCCAGGGAGATTTATATTCTAGGATTCATGTCCCATGTAGTCTCCCCTCATTCTTGATAACTCTTTTTTTTTTTTTTAAGAGCGATAAGTATTCTTCACCTGGGTCCTGAGGGGTTTGTGGATGGGCTTCATGGGGTCTGGAGTTTCATGCAAAATATTGGATACTTGTATGTTCTTTTCTGGAGAGAGAATTCATAGCTTCCATAAACTTGTCAAAGTAATCTTTAACCCAAAAAGTGTAGGAGAGCAAGGGAGAAGAGCAGGAATCCAAGTACCCCCTTAGGGACCTCCCACTAATGGGGTAGGAAGTTCTGCTAGATTGTGAGACTCCCCATGTCAGACAGCATCTTATTTATCTCATATCTCCAGTGCCGAGCACACACACAGAAGCTGAGTGAACAGAAACCAAAGGACAGAAGAGAAACCTGGGAGCTACTCTGGACCTTGAAACAAGCTCAGGATTCCTCTCTCTTCCTAAGAGCGTCCCCACAAGGAATGATGTGGCATCAGATCATGTTTTGGATTCTGGCCTCCCAGAGCAGAGTGGTGGGGCCACAGCTGAACATTTGTGCATAGTTGCACTTAGCAAAATGAACAGAAAGAAGAGTCCCAGTTCACTGCAGAGACATCGTCCAAGGCTCTGACTCATCCCCTGCGTAGGTTTCTTTGGGCAGCAAGGCCCCTGGCAAATTGGAGAGCTAGAGTGATTATGTCTAAATGGGAAAGCTGTGAGTCATGGAGTGTTTGCCCCCCGTAGGCACCAGCTGAAAGCTTTCCCCGGGTGTGGTGGAGGGCAGGGACCCACTCTGGCATCTGTAACAAGATGTGTCACTGAAGGGTGGCACTGCTCCTCAGGGAGCTTCTCCTGTTAAAGAGGGGCCTAGGAATGTAGATATTGAAATGAGGGCCTCCTGCTCATGGGACAACCTCCCCTGATGCCTCCTCTGTACAGCACGTCTTCCCTAAATGCTGCCATGGAGTCCAAAAGAAGTAGAAGACCAATCCCTGCCAAGTAGCTCCAAGAATGCTTAGAAAGTCAAGTGCCAGCAAGAATAAAATCACACAATACAAACCGAGCCCATCCAAGCCGAGATCTGTGGAGTGGGGTTAATCAGAGGATGCTTCCGAAAGGAAGGAGCTGATGATGGATTCTGAAGAAGCGATGGGATTGTAGAGGGAATAGAGAAGAGACAAGGGCAATGAGTCTGGAGGTGATGGTTCAGGAATAAGCAGAGGTGTAGAGAAGAGATAGCTGATCCTGAAAGCAGAGAAGGGAGGTTGCTTTGACACCAAACTGGAGGCTGCTGACGTCAGAAGCCCACCAGAGGCATTGTTTTCATCATTTTCATAAGGGAGTACTTGGATTTCATCACAATGTGATTAAAACATTTGTGAAAGGGACTGGGCTGAATTGGGGAACTGCCAAAGGCAAAGAGCATAACAGGGGAATTACTGAAGTCACCTGGGCTGGAGAGGGATAGTGATGAGACCATCTGTTAACTCTACCTCTTTAACAGATCGATAGAAGATGAAAATAACATTTACATTTTATATTATTCTCTGGTATAAAAATCACATTTGCCTATAAAGAATTCTTATGAGCAACAGTGATAATTATTTATTCATCGAGCATCTCTTGTGTGTCAGGCATTGTGTTCACCACTCAGGTAAGCCTCATAGCCACTCTCAGGGGGAAACAGGCGGGAAGCCATGTGCTTTCCACCACCTGATAGCGTGTGTTCTGTAATTGCTCAAATGTGAATCTCATAAGAACCCTGTGAGTTGGGTGTGGCAAGTATTATTATCCCCATTTTACAGATGAGAAAACAGATGCTAAGAAAGGTTGAGGCGTTTGCTCACAGTGACACAGCCGAGGACCTTCAGCCTGCTCTTGGGTCCTCACTCCTTACTTTCACTCTGGTCTTATTTACATGGTGTGAACGGACACCTCCAGGCTTTTGTAAAACACCACTTTGAACTTTAATGCTGCTGAGCACTCCAAATTCCTGGCCTTGACTTGCCAAAGGCCCTTAATTCAGCTTGTTTAGGGTCATCCAGCCTCGGCAAAATCCGGGGTTGTCCAGCCTCAGCAAAATCCAGGGTTGTCCAACCTTGGCAAAATCCAGAATCCAGCCTCAGCAAAATCCAGAATCCAGAATCCAGGGTTCTCACAAAAGAGAGAAACTCACAAAGAACGCCGTGAGCTTGGTCAGCCTCGGCAAAGTATCCAGGTAATGGAAATAGGAGTGAGGACACGGAGACTAGCCCTGTAGGACTCCTCCCATTTTTCAGAAGATATAAGCACTCTCCCTTTCCCTCACTCCCAACTCAGAGAAGGCTGGATTACTAGGCAGAAGACACATTGGCTATGCATTGCATCAGGTTGTACGACAAGGTACAGGCAGAGGGAGCACAAGGACTCAAGAGCACCATTATTTCTGCATGCCAGGATTGGGACTCAGGAAAGCAAACCCTAGTGCTTCTGGGAATCAGAGCAAGTGAGGAGGAGATTCCTGGGGAGGCACCCCTTAGGCTGGAGCCAGAGAGCAGCCTCTCTCAGCCAATGCTCTTGCCAGCCAGTCAGAATCCACTCCCGTGCCCACCGGCCTCCAGCCATTGGCCAAGGGTCAGAGCCCATGTGTGGCCAGCCAAGCACCAAGTCCTTGCTTTTGGAGTTTCCTCTTTTTTTCCCCTCAAACTCTCCCATTTCCAGGACTATATGTTGCCTCTTCCAATTTTTCTAACCTGCATAATTGCACGGACAAGGTGGGGCTTGCTGACTGTACCTTTGGAACATGTGAACTTGGGTGTTTTTTTGCATCTGGCTAAATTGAGACTCCCACTTTACCTTCGATCTGGCTCACCTAATTCTAAGAGCACTTTCCACAAATCTCAGAGATGCCTACGAGAAAGTGTGGGGATGGAGTGAGTAAAGGCTGCACACTGCCTAGAGGGGGCAGGTAGGAGATCCTGTTCCCATGAGTGGAAGGCAGCCAATGCCAGGCAGGAAGCAAATACGTAGATTCTTTGCTTTGGGTAAATATCAGGTCTTTACTGATACAGGTCTGTACTGTACCTGGTCTTATCAAGTTAGTGGTTTGGCATGTTTTCCATCTAAGAACAAGACATTAAAACAGGAATTTAGCTTGGATGCCTGCCTCACAGCCTTGGCATTCTAAGATGGACGGCTATGCCCCTGCCAGGGGTATTTTCAGGGCAGGCACATCCCCTCAGAATAGCAGCTGCTCTAAATATGAAATTCTTCCTGGAGCATTTTCCTACGTTGGAGTCTTTGTCCACAAAATTTATTGAGCATATACTGTAATCCAGGAGTTTAGAATGAGGGTGACGACGATAATACATATATTCACACTTACTCCATATTTGGCCCTATTAATTCTTACAAAAGCCCTGTGAGTTTGCTATAAAAATATCCATGTTTTACAGATAAGGAGACCGAAGCTCAGAAAGATTTAAAAACTTGCCTCAGCTCACACAGCAAGTACCTGAAAGACTCAGGATTTCCAAGGACGTGTGGGTGGCTCACCACTTGCCCGTGGAGCCCCTGGGAAGTGCAAGTCAGCTCTCACCACAGCAGCCCCCCTCCAAGGGGGGAGACTGACGTGCAAATCAGATCATGAAGTGTGAAGTGCTCCTGGCTCTAACAGAGGTATGAAGAAAGTACGTTGGCAGCCCCCATCTTTGTGGTGTCACTGGGTTTTCCTTGGCTTTCCTCTCCCAGACACGAGGTCATGACACTTCGATGCTGCAGTTTTCTTTCAGTTCCCTCCTGTGCCTGTGGTGGTGCTCCTGGGTGGGATGGCAAGGCCTTTGGAACTGTGGAGTTTAATACTTGTCTTTCTAAACTAAAGGACGGAACAATTACTTAAAAAGTACATTTCTAAAACGTCTTACTTCTACAAAATAACTGGCTTGTAACCTCAAACAAACAATCAAACAAAAAGTTCATGAAAGATAAAGGAAGGCCATGGACCTGATCTAAATTAAAGAAGACTCAGGAGATGTGAATGTGGGTGGCTGGTCACTTCCTTGCTGGCTGTCAGAGGACCAAGAGGCTCTCTGGAGTGGGCACCTTGGAGGGTCCTCCCATTTCCAGTTGGCACCCAGCAGGTTCCCAGCGCAGCACAGGCCAGGACCCTGCCACTCCGTGTCTCGTTTAGAGCCGTCCAGCTTCCTCAGGCTTGCGGACACCACACTCACTGCTCCCTCTGTGTGGAGTGCTTGTCCCCAGAAGCCACCAGCCACTTACTCACTTCATCCTGCCCTGGGCTCACCTCCTCAGAGAGGCCTTCACCCACCTCTTTACCTAAAATAGCCTCCCCCACCCCTACATCCTTCTCACTCTGCTTTATTTCCCTTATTGCCTGAAGTCCTATTTATTTAGTTAGTTATTTTTGGCTACGGAGAACTTTATAACTTTTCATTAAGAGCAGACTAACAATGCACATTAGTTCAACAGAGAGCAAACTAAACTTCAGTTTTGTATGAATATGTGGTTTGGCACAAAAGCTCCTTTTTAAAAAAAATAAACAGATTTATCAATTTTTGGTTGGTATTACCCATGACACACAGAATTCACTTTTATAAACCTCCCAAACTCTCCATATCCATTCATGACTTGCCGTCATATACAAACAAAATTCACTTCAATTAGAAAAGATGGTCATCTTGGTATGGAAAATAATAAAAATACTATCCATCCCACCTATTAGTTTTTATTTATCCAGACTGCATATAATCGGAAATAAATTTAATAACAGAGTCATAAAGCTCTTTGAACCTGCATACTTCCCTCCAATAACAGTATTCATAAAGGGGAGAAGAGACAGAGACTCTACACACTGATGGAAGAAGGAAGAAATTTATGCTTGGGTTTGAAGTACAGCAAGACATTTATATGCTTTATACACACAACACACAAATGATTACCATACAATATGCCTAAAATTTTGCCTGAAGTTTGTTTTTTTTTTTTTTGCTTGGGCAGGAACTGGGAATTGAACCTGGGCCTCTGGCATGGCAGGCGAGAACTCTGCCACCGAGCCACCGTTGCCCACCCCTGCCTGAAGTTTTATTATATACTTATTTGTTTATTGTCTGTCTCCTCCAAAAGAAGGCTGGGGCTTTTTCTGCCTTGGTCCCTGCCCCATCCCCAGCAACCCGAACAGCATCTGGAACACGGTAGGTCCTCCATAAATAACTTGCTGGCTAAGTAAATGAATTTAAACCTTACAACAATCCTGCAAGGTGGATATTAAAATCATTGATCTCATCACCATTTTAAAGATAAGGAAACGGGCTTTGAGAAGTTATATGGCAACTCAAAGTCACACAGTGATTGATAGAAAATTATTATCTGATCCACAGTCCATATTCAAATTTCACCTGTCACTCCTATAATGCCCCTAATGGCCTTTTGGTATTATTGTTCCTGACTCAGCATCTAAACCAGGATCACACATCACATTTACATTCACATCTCCTTAGTCTTCTTTAATTTAGATCAGGTCCATGGCCTTCCTTTATCTTTCATGAACTTTTTGTTTGGTTGTTTGTTTGAGGTTACAGGCCAGTTATTTTGTAGAAGTAAGAAGTTTTAGAAATGTGCTTTTTAAGTAATTCTTCTGTCCTTTAGTTTAATAAATATGTAGTTATCTACAACATAGTACACTGGGAAAAGGGTGATACTAGGAATCAGGAGATCTGTGTTCTTTCCCTGTGTATGCTAATAAAGAGTAGCACATACTCAAGCAAGAAAGCTCTGTGACTCAGTTTCCCTTTCTGTGAAACAAAGGTGATACTCTGTCCATTGAGGGTCAGATGAGACCTTCTATAGACAAGTGTTTAGAAAAACCCAAAGCACCCACAGATGGCAGGGGCTGTCTGTATCCACTTTTACACGTGGATGTACAGCCAGGGAGACAGTACACCGGTGTTACTCTCATTCCCATTTAACAAATCCTAACAACCAGTCAAAGGCTGCCTGGAGAGAATCTGCTATTTTCTAAGATGCTAACATACCATTGCCTTTGCCTCCAGCTCTTAATGATGAGTCACTCCATCTAAACCAGAGCTAAAGGGTCTCCGAAGTGGTGGACTGTAAGCCCAGGAGATGAGGGACAACTGCACAGCTCCCTGTTTGAGAATCCTGTCCTTAGGAGTCAGAGCCCGGTTCTCCCTGAGGCCATCTGGTCCTGTAGTTCTCAGAGTGGACACCTGCATCTCCTGCAGCTGGATCACCAAGGGGCTTGTCAAACATGAAAATTCCCAAGGCTCCCAGTTCTGAGTCAAGGTCTTTGCAGTTGGAGCTCAGGAAACTGCATGTTTAACAGCTCCCCTACTCAGGTAATTCTGGTGCACTCATAAAGTCTGAGAACTTGGGATCCAGTCCAACCTTCTCTTTTACAGATGAGGAAACTGAGGTTCAAGCTTACAAAGAAAGCTATGGGCAGTCAAGTCAGGGCCACTGGACCAGAGCTCAGATTAGTCCCTTCTCTTCCTCTTTCTCTCCTTCTTTCTTTCTTCCCTCCCAAGCTCTCTTTTTTCTCTTCTTCCTTTCCTTCCTTTCTTCTACTGTTTATTTCAAGAACATAGACTTTCTTTTCTCACCACTAACAGTTCACCACAGGGGGTAGAGTTTACTGGGTAGCTCTGTGCCACAGAAACTGAGTTTTTGTGAAAAAAAAAAACTTGCCTGTATTTAAATGCAAACAAGAAGCTGATTTCTTGCTTGTATTTAAATTTATTTTAAGGTTTTTCTTTTCTTTCAAAGTCATAATGCTTTAAGAAATCAGTAACAAGGAAAGTTGGTTTGAAACATAGCAGTATGGTATGCCAGTATGTTACACATAATTTTTCAGCTGCTAACTGAAGCCAAGACATGTGAAAAGGGAAACAGGGCCTGTGGGAATACATTTAAAGTAGTTTTATTCATTTGTTCATGTATGCATTCATTCATTCCTCAAACCATCACTAAACACCAAGTGGGCAAGGAGGGGCTGTGAATGCAACAGCAGCTGGCGGTATTAAAGTCAACTCATTATATTATTTAGATCAACTCATTGATCTAAATCAGCTCACATCACAGCATCACTCCAGCCTTAAAAATGAAAGCAGGATTACTTCTTGAACAACAGCTGGGGCTAGAGGGACTAGCAACAGCCTTGGGGTAAAAAGAGAACACTGTTCCAGCCCAGCTGCATTCTCTCATCTGGCCATCAGCCTCAGCCTCCCTCTTCTTGGAGAGGCAGAATCTGTAGTCTGAAAATCTCACACAGTGTTTCTATTTGCAGAACAGAATCCAGAGTGGGAAGGAAGGAGAAACTTCTTCCCTCCCAGAGCATATTGCCCCATGCGTTATTTGTTGACAGCCCAGCAGACTTTGTAGACCAGGCAGATCCAATAAACGTCATCTCCTTGGACTTTAATAAGGATTTGAATGGGTTCCCACTTAAGGAGTCCTTGAGAAACTTGGAAAATATGGCTGAGTGTGAAAGTTTTATTAACCAGGATGTTGGGAAAATTGGTGGGGCTCTTTAACACCCCCCAAAATCATTCTTGACATTAATTCACTTTGCCCTAGGTGGTCTCCTAGCATCCTTGCTTATTCCTCTTTGTCTCTTTCCAAATCTCAATGGCCCTTTAAAATCATATGACATCCTTCAAAGGGACTTGTGCAGCTTTAAGCAGGGTTATAAACTGGGACTTGCATAAAAACTGGGGTCAAAGGAGGCATAACAATGATTTAAGCAAACAAAAGGCCACTTTATGTTCCAATTGAAATGTCTAAATATATGCCAACTGACTAGATGGAGAATAAAACTTCCTTTTGAAAATAAACTTTGTCTCCTACAACCAGTTCCTTTATACACCAGTAAAAGTGTGCTCTGGGCAGAGAGAAAAGCATGTGCAAAGGCAGATAAAGGAGGACAAAGAGCCCAGTGGGCTCAGACTGGGGTAAAGTCAGGGTGGCTGTAGCCTAGGGCAAAAGGTGGGGAGTTTGTACAGAGTCTCCGTCTCCTTTCTCAGTCAATCCCATATACCTATAGCTACCTACCTGCAGAAACAGAAACTCAGAACTGAGAAAATAATAGCTGTAGGTTTGTATAGCCACCATTTTACTGTGTGTTTCCCAAATGCTAAGAGCTTTCCGCATATTCTCTGACTTGATTTCCCCAACAATTATACTAGGGAGGCATTATTCTTCCCCATTTTACAGATGCGGTGGAGGCAAGGACCTTGCTGGGGCCACCCAGTAAGGTTGGGATTTAATCTCAGGTTCTCCAGACACCCAAGCCTATGCCTTTTTTTATTTTAACCACATCACAGAGACGATTAATCTAAGTACCTGTGCTGGTTTCCCACATTTATTATATAGTTTTTACTTGAAAAAATATTTTTAAAACATTTAAGCAATACGCATTTAATACATTCTTATTATAAAAGCCAAATGAATTCAGAGTGAATAGAATGAAAAGTAAGAATTCTCTTTGACCAGTCCCTATAATTAAAAGTATACATGTAAAAAACAAAACAAAAACAAACAAAAGTCTACATGTAATAAGAGCATATTGGAAGATGACAGATAGATAAAGATAAGTTAGGGAGATAGGATGATACAGCAAATGTGGCAAATGTTAAAAGTTAATGGATCTGGGTCTCTGGGTGGGGGTCCACTGGAGTTCTCTACATGGGTCTTGTATTATTTTTGCAACTGTCGTTAAGTTGGAAATTATTTCAAATTAAAAAGTTTTAAGAAAAGCATAATGGAGAAAAAAATGTTTAAAGAGAAAAGAAACAATCCATAGTCTCGCCATCCAGATGAAATGACCATGAATAATTTAGAATGCTACTTTGCACTTTTGCTTTTTATACATACATAGGGGGAGTCTGTTGTGTGACCATACTCTTGATGGATTCTGCATTCTGCCCTTCCTCCAATCATGCCATAGGTATTTTCCATGTCATCTGTCAGGTCTTCCTAACCCTCACTCTTAATGGCTGGGTAGCATTTCACTGAGTGGTCATAGTTGACTTAACCATCTCCCTCTTGTAGGACATGTAGATTGTTTCTAATTATTTGCTGTTACTGTCTGCTGTGGTGAAGATCTCCATGCATTTCTTCTCTTTCTCTTTCTCTTTTTTGGATTATTTCCCTTGCATTCCCAGAAGTAGAATTACTGGGTCAAAGGGTATGAACATTTGTAAGGCTATTGGTCATAGTGCCAAATTGTTTTCCGAAAGGACTGGACCAATTTTTCACCATTGGGAATCTTGTTACTTTCCCCGTATGAGTGGTTCTGGGGAAAGACTTCCTTTTTCCCTTAAGGCTTCTTAGTCTGCTTAGTTGAAATCATCAGAGACTAACTTAGCCATATCATAGGCCTCTTTCAAAGTCTGTTGACAGTGTTTGACCATCTGATTACTGAGTGGAAGATTTATATTGGTCTCCCTGTCTCCAGCCTCTTCCTGCCTTCAGTCTGTTTTGTATACATCAGCCAGATTAATATTTTTGGAAGCATCAGTTGCCTCATGTCACTGCCCTGCTCAGAAAGTTGTAGTGGCTCTCCATTTCCTCTGGGATCAGGTTCAAACTGCTCTGCTGGGCCTTGAGGACCCTCTATAGTAGGGTCCCCCCATCCCAAGTCAATCTTATCCCCTACCACCTTCAGCAGAAACCTTCAACCACTCCCCTTCCTGTCCCCACATTATGCTCCATTGTTTTTTTCCCCTTTCACTTAGGCTTTGTCCCACCTGGAGTGATTCCCTTCCTTTCTTCCTGCACCAAATCCTTCACTTTCAGGGTGGTTTGGTCCCAACCAGTCTGTGCAGGAACTTTGGAAGGAGGAGCCATGGAAAATGGGGGAAGAGGTGAAATCAGGAATGCAAAGAGAGGAGGAAACAAAGGAGTCAAAGGAGAAAGGTGTGTCCTGCAGGTCATCAGAGTCCAGGAGGACATGGGTGCCCCATGTTAAAGACGTGAATGGATCAGAAATAGAGATCAGGACCAAGACAATACAATAAGCAGCCTCTTTGTCCTACCGATGGCACTTAGGCTATTTTAATGGTCCAAAGAGGCCTTCTAGGGAGCAGAGCAGGATTGTGTGCTGAGGGGGGCAGGGGGGAGGGTGGCTAAAAAAATAATGATAATAAATACAGTATATTAGTTATGTTTACTGTTACTTTGAAAAACTAAAAATTTCTCATAGCTTTAATATGGGAAAGTTAATTTAATTTTTATGAACAGAAATCCTCAGAAATCCAGAGCTGGACTGGTAGCTTCCTGCTCATCAAGGACCTGAACTCCTTAGCTGTCTGCTCTGCCATTCAGTAACCCTCTTCTTCATGCTCCAAAATGCCAGCTGAGGCACAGGCCATCACATTTAGAGTCCAAACCAATAAGAGGTAAAAGGATATGAAGCAAGTCTTCTTCCTAGAAGTCCCATGCAATACTTCTCAAAATTCACCAGCTTAGTTATATAGCCACACTAAGTTCACATAGCTGCAAGAGAGTCTAGATGGAGAGAGAGAAATCAGGGTTCTGTTACTAAAAGAAAGGGTGCAGATGCCTCCGCACACAGCTCACAGACTCTGCTACCATTTATTGAGACATTGTGGTAAACTCTTTATATGCATTTTTCTCTTTTAATTTCAATACCAATTCTATGTGCAAGACAGTGGAAAGGAGAGCACAATCCAGACTCTGTCTGAATCTAGAGCCTGGGCTCTTTTCTTCTTTTTAGACTTCATCGAAAATTATTTCGCATAATATCAAAATCACAAAATAATTAATAAGCATCTTTTTTTTTTTTTCGACTGACCAAACACACAAACACAGAGCTCACCTCTTTGACTGAGTCTTACACTATAAGGACACCTTACTGTGCAGAACTCACTAGAATAAGTTATATTTTTTGGTATATTGTAGGTCTTATCTGTGAAGAATGTTTAAGACTTTCTTATAGGTTATGAAACACAAGTTGTCCTTAGTAAATAATAAAGAGACTTTCTAAAGGGAAAAATAGCCATTCATTTTTCTTAAGAACATGCAGTTTTTCACAAGCAAGAAGATTAAAAAATAATTTTGAACATGGAAGTGAGTAAGAAAACTGAAGTTTCTCATCTCTCAATTTGAAGTGAGTTTTGGATTGTTACTCCAGTTTTCCTATGAGACAAATGACAGAAAAATGACCACATAAAGAGGTTGGGCAGATTTAGTAATGTCAATTTTGTGACTGATGCTCTAGGAAGTGGGAATTCTTGGTTAGTCCAGACCTCAGTTGAAGAGGCAGGGTGAGAAGTAGGGCAGGATGGTGGGGGAAGAGGGTTTACAGGATTAGGAAAGAAAAGCTGTTTAGAAAAAGGGTTTCAGACTGATATGGACTGAAGCCAAGGAAAGAAGAGACAATCTAGGGCAGAGAGACAAGTGTAAAAAAAAATACAGTAAGCGTAGAACGGGATGGCCAATTGGAACGTTATTGTTAGCAAATAAGGCAGTTTGAGTTTTGTGCCATGGGGTACCCTTTAAACCTCCCAAGGCCAAATTACATGCAAGGACTGTAGCTAAAGAATGAGCAGGCCACAGTACCTGCCAACACCTTGTCATCGGGCCCTGCCTCCCGTGACTGCATGAGCCCCGGGTGTCTGCATGCTGCTGTCAAGGGGGTTTTGCCTGGACAAATGACCCACACTGGATGACGTGGATGTGGGGGAGCCAGAGGAACCTACGGGAAAGGCTAGTTCCTAGAGTGTAAGTCCCTGGGGGACAAGGGCCAGGTTGCTTTTGTTCTGTGCTGCCTTCCAGGATCTAGTACAGTGCCTGTCCATGACCCCTCCACTCCCACCCAATGAGTGTTTGTGAATGAATGAAAGACTGTGCCTCTGAGGTCCCAAGCTAAGGAAAAATCCATACATTCCTTCCTGCTGGCCCTTTAAGGGAAACAGATGCAAATGTCAGAAACATTTGATGAGAGGAAGCCCTGGACTGTTTCCTGACATGGGCACTGAAGGTGTGCAGGTGGTGTTCTCAGCAGTGCGGGGGGCTCGGGTGTGGCGCCAGGGGTCTCAAAGGGCAAAGCCCAAGAAGTCAGAGGGATTAGAAACGAACAAGACTTTGCTCTTCTCGCCTTTCTCTTTTGTCCCTTTCCTAGCATTTATTGATTCACTGCTATGTACCAGGCCTCGCCCTCAGCGCTATGTACACAATATCTCATTTACTCTCCCGAGAGTCCAGGGAGATTGACTTTTAGCATCGCCATTTTCCAGATGAAGAAACTGAAACTGAAAGAGGTTAAATAGGGCAGCTGCCGTGGCTCAGCAGGCAGAGCTCCGACCTGCCCCTGCCGTGCTGGAGGTCTGGAGTTTGATCCTTGGTGCCTCCTGCCCATATGCAAATTAAAAAAAAAAGAGAGAGGTTAAATAACCTGTTCCAGGTCTGAAAAGTCTTAAGTGGAAAAGCAGGATCTAACCCAGCTGTGGCTGACTCCAAAGCTCTTTTTTTTTAGATACCAAAAAACACCAAGCAAATGCAAACATTTCTATTTTGATCATTCCGTTCTACATATATAATCAGTAATTCACAATATCACCACATAGTTGCATATTCATCATCATAATCATTTCTTGGAACATTTGCATCTATTCAGAAAAAGAAGTAAAATGAAAACAGACAAAAAAATTTATACATACCATACCCCTTACCCCTCCCTTTCATTGATCACTAGCATTTCAAACTAAATTTATTTTAACATTTGTTCCCCTTATTATTTATGTTTATTCCATATGTTCTGCTCATCTGTTGACAAGGTAGATAAAAGGAGCATCAGACACAAGATTTTCACAATCACACAGTCACATTGTGAAAGCTGTATCATTATACAATCATCATCAAGAAACATGGCTACTGGAACACAGCTCTACATTTTCAGGCAGTTCCCTCCAGCCTCTCCATTACATCTTGGATAACAAGGTGATATCTACTTAATGTGTAAGAATAACCTCCAGGATAACCTCTCAACTCTGTTTGGAATCTCTCAGCCATTGACACTTTGTCTCATTTCACTCTTCCCCCTTTTGGTTGAGAAGGTTTTCTCAGTTCCTTGATGCTGAGTCTCAACTCATTCTAGGATTTCCGTCCCACGTTGCCAGGAAGGTCCACACCCCTGGGAGTCATGTCCCACGTAGACAGGGGGGAGCAAAGCCCTTATCTTAAGCACTACATTCCGTGCCTCTATTGGCTCCAAGCTGCATCTCCTGTTCTCAAAATGTGTCACAAACCACATTTTGTGCATGCATCTAACTAACATCTGATTTTGAAATGTTTCTTGATTGACAGAAAATTTGCAAAATAGTATAAAGAATTCTCATAGATGCTTCATCTATATTCTGCGGAGTTAATGGTAACATTTTCTAACGACATCTTTACATTCCCTTGGACTTAAATTTTCATTTATTTTTCAGAAATCACAGACCCTTGTCGAGGGCAAGGAGAAAATGAAGTGATGTGGCAGCTGGCGGGTGGGCGGCAGGATCCACTTGCCAAGTGGAACGGCCACCGAACAGATGTGCTGACTCTCAGCATTCCCCCAGGGGACAAGAGGGTCATCCAGTGACTCTCCAAACAGGCAGGCTTCTGAGGAACATCCCAGATGCCAGGTCTTGGGAGATAACTAGTCATGGAGAAACATTATGAATGGCATTCTCTCGGAATAATTCCACATCTTGCCTTCTTGTCCTGTGACTGCAGGGCAGAAAGCCTTACTGTGGACCTACTATGTGTCGGGTGCCGAGTTAAGTGCTAGGATAAATGATAATGCTATCAACAATGCTGCTTCTATTAAAAGAAAAACCAGCGCATTGATCAGAAAAGGTAAGGGACCGTCTGTCAGTAGAAATGCCCTTGTTAGCAGTCAATCGGGGACCCTTGGTTGGGGAAATCATCTTACAAGTATTTGGGGAACAAAATTAGGTAGGAGAAAGAGAGAGAGGCAGGAGAACATGGGACAAGTTCTCACACGAAAACAAGGCAATCCACCTCTGTTTCCTGCCAAATGCTGATGGTCTTTGGAAGGGGGGCACAGCTCGGGGGAAAGAGGCCCTGCTAGGTGTGTTCCACCCAGAACAAGTCCAGAGAAGACAAGGGGTCAGATCACTGCAGTTCTTCTGGACTAGCAACATAGGAAAAGCCCCAGTTTAGGCCCCAAGCCAATCTACAGACCTAGCGGAGGAGAGGGGAGAGTTGGTTAATGCCTCTGGGACAATGTTTGCATGCAGAGCAGAGGGCAGAGTCAGATGAGGAGCAAGGAAGAGCTCTGCCCGCATCTACTCCCAGTCATTCATTGTGCATGCAAACCTTCCTGGTTCTTTTTCCTTGTGATATTTTCTGTGTCTCCCTCATTCCCAGTTTCATCCTACAAACTTTCACTGACCCCTCCAAAATCCTCCTGGAGAACTGCAGAAGCTGGCAAGTGGGACAGCTCACATCCCAACTCTCTACTAACTAGCTGGGTGGACACTTATTCTCTCCAAGCCTCAGATCCGTATATGTAAAGTCAAGTTGCTGTGATGACTGCATGGAATTGTGCATGGTAAGTGCCCCGTAGGCCGTTCTCTTCCCAACTTCACAAGCCACTTTTCCCCTGCAACTGCCTGTCCTTGATCTCTGATAAACTTGTGGTCAGGAGGCGGCTCTCCTGTTTGACCGTCTTTCCCAGGTTATGGTGGGAAGGACACTAGTCCCAGGAGCCTGAAGATCTCCGCTTGGTTCCTGATTCTGCCACTTAACAGCCATGTGACCCTGAACAAATCAATTGACCTCTCTGAACTCCAGGTTCCCCAGCTTTCTAGTTCCCCAAACTGGAAAATTAGACCTACCTACCTGAATGAGATAAAGCAAGGAAGTGCTTTGCAAGTGTTAAAGCCCTTTAGGATATTAGCTGATTTTTTTCTTTTAATTTTAATTTTTTATTGTGTTAGCATATATACAATATCACAGTCCCCACTTTAACCACTTTCAAGTACACAATTGAGTCGTGTTAATTACATTCACAGTGTTGTGCTACCGTCACCACCACCCATTAACAAACCTTTTCAGAAATTCTGCAGCCATTCAGCATAACTCCCATTCCCTGCCCCTCTGCCCCTGGCCCCCTGTCGTCTACTTTCCATCTCTCAGTTGAAGTTCTGCTGCCCTGGCTACTTCACCGTTACACACCAAGCCCAACTTGGGTTGAAAGAGCACTGGACCGAGAGTCAGAACCCTGAGCTCAGGTCCCAGCCCCACAATCTATCGTGTGACCTTAGGCAAATCTTGATCTTCCTGTTTCTTGATCCTCAGTTTCCACCCATGCAAGCTGAGGGATTTGGGCTGAGCATCTTTCATGGCCTTTCAGCTGTGGGATTGCAGACATCCATCACTGAAGGGGTCAGGAGTTTATTTTCCGGCAGAAATACAGTTGGGCTGTGAGGCGGTCACTGCTTCTGGGCTCAGCCAGTCTCTCATGGCATTCTTCTATTAATACCTCTGAGATCATGCACTTCTTGGTGGTGTGTGAGCCTGAGGGTGTCTCCAATACTCGGGTGAGGGTAATTAGTCTTTTTGACCCTTAGCAGGGGAAACGTCTCCAGTTGGGGGGAAATGAAGTTGTCAAACACAGTCCTTGAGCAGAGGGAGATTTATAGGGGCCCGCATACAAAAGCACAGGAATTAAACAAACAAACAGGGAAAGAGCACTTAAAAGCTCAGACCGAACAATATATACCACACGCTATGTTCAGGCAGGTCACCCGGCAATCCGCAGGCTCCCCGAGCACCACCCAAGCCTAACAGCCCAGACAATTGTTCATCTTCCAAGAAGTCCTTCCCAGAAACCATAAGGTTGCAGGAAGGTAAAGCCAATGACTTCACTGAGGGGAAAGAAACAGCAGCAGCAATCAGTGCTATCTTTGGTGGCCATTTTGATTTTTAAATCTTGCTTTTGAGTGGTCCAAGAGTTGGGTCCTGCCGTCTCTCCTACACTCCCCACGGAGCTGCCATTCCCTGACTGCTCCAGCCACGCTGCAGTTCCCTGTATCCCTCCAGCTCCCCGTCCCCCTGAACCCCCACCCCTGCACGACCCCCCACACCACTCCTCACCCCCATTTGGCCCTCTTTCAGACAGGGTTGTTGGATAAAATACAGATGTCCAGTTACATTTGAATTTCAGCTAAACCACAAATAAAATTTTTTTAATCTTAAGTACATTCAATGCAATATTTGTGAGACACTTATACTAAAAAGTATTCATCGTTTAGCTTAAATTCACCTTTAACTGGGCTTCCTGTATTTTTAGAAGAAGGGGGATTTACTGAATCCTGCAGCCTCCTCTCTGGGCATCTGTACCTGCTGTTCCCTCTGCCCAGAACACACCACCCCCACATCTTCCCCTGGCCAGCTCCTTGTCATTCAGACTCCATTCATATGTCCCCTCCCCTCCTCAGAAAAACATTCTCAGACTCCCCAATTTAAAGTAGCCCCCCTGTCTGCACAACATCACTCTAGCACATTCCCCTGTATTAATTACCTTCTTTATTGTGAAATTAGTTTGCCTATTCATTTTCTTGCTTAAGTCTGCTTTCTCCAGCTAGAATTATTGATCCTGTTGTGTTTTTCCCTGCTTAACTTCTATCAGCTGTGTGTACTTAGAATGTACTAGGCATTTACTTTTTTTTTTTTTTTTGACATGGACAGGCTCCGGGAATTGAACCCGGGTCTCTAGCATGGCAGGAGAGAATTCTGCCACTGAGCCATTGTTGCCCACCCCGTACTAGGCATTTAATAAATATTAGTTGAATGAATGAATGAAATGTGTGTTTTAGAGCAGTGTTTCAGAAACTTTAATGACATCCCTAGAGAGTTTGCTAAACTTTGTTAAAATTCAGATTCTGATTCAGTAGGTTGGGCTTGTACCTGACATGCTGTATTTCGAAGACGCTCCCTGTGATGCTCATGCTTTTGGTCCTCGGACCACACTTTAAGAGGCAACAGAACTCTCTAAAATGATGGAAATGCTCCATATCTATGCTGTCCAATATGGCAGCCATTAGCCACATGTTGCCATCGAGCACGCAAAATGTAACTTAGCACACCTGAGGAGATGAATTTTTAATTTTATTTTATTTTAATAAATTACATAAAAAATTAAAATAATTTAATTAATTTGTAGCAGCTACAATATTGAGCAGCACAGCTCTGGAGCAGTGGTTCTCAGCCCTGGCCACACATTAGAATCACCAGAGCATTTAAAAATACAGATTCCCAGACCCACTCCAGACCAGTGAAATCAAAATCTCTATGCTTGGGTCTTATACTGGTTTGAAATGATTATGTACCTCAGAAAAGCCCATAATAATTCCCTTTATAAAAGTCATTCCATTTCTGGTGTATTGCATTCCAGCAGCTTTAACCAACTAATACAGGTCTGAAAGCATTGTTTTATTTTGTTTTGTTTTTAATATCCCTTTCTTTTAATTTGATTCAATACTGTAGAGTGGGAACGTTTGATTGGATTATCTCCAAGGAGGTGTGGCACTCAGTTTCACGTGTAGCCTTTTGGTTAGATGGAGGTGTGACTCATGCATTCAAGATAGGTCTTGATTCATTTACTAGATTCCTTTAAAAGGAGAAACATTTTGAAGAAAACTCAGATGCAGATGCTTGGAGAACAGTTGCTTCAGAGCTGACAGAGACATGGATGTTTGGAGATACTTGGAGTGCTGACAGAGAAGGCAGATGCCTATACATGGGCAGAGCCCAGCAGACGTCACCATGTGCTTAGTATCTCCCATGAGATACTAAGCAGCCAGAACCCAAAGTTGCGTCCTGGAGAAGCTAAGTGAATGCCCACAGATACTTAGAGAGGAAACAACTGACATCAGAAGCTGGAAGCAACAGAACCAGGAACAAGGACCAGCAGATGCCAGCCACATGCCTTCCCAGCTGACAGAGGTGTTCCAGACAGCATCATCCTTTCCTGAGTAAATGTAGCCTCTTGTTGGTGGCTTAATTTGGATACTCTCACAGCCTTAGGACTGTAAACTTGTAACACAATAGTTCTCTTTATAAAAGCCATTCCATTTCTGGTACATTGTATTCCAGCAGCTTTAACAAACTAATGCAGGTGTTAAAGCATTGTTTTATTTTGTTTTTTCTTTAATCTCCTCTCGATTTTTCTAAAGTGTATCCAGGGTTAAGGACCTCACCTTAGAGTTTTCAGAGCAATTCTACTTTCCTTTGCTCATTCAACCTTACCACTGCCTGCACAGCAGGTAGGGCAGGTGGTATTGAATATTATCAATCCCATTTTATGGGAGTAATGAGGCTTAGGAGGGTGGAGGGATTTGCTCAAAGTTATTCAGTTAGTAATGAGTGGAGCCAGGACCCACTCAGCCCTTGTGTTTCCACATCCATCCTCTGTCTCATGTCCTTTGTAGAAAGAGGCGAGCTTCTGGCCACTACTCAGACAGTCAGGCAAGCCCATCCTCTCTCCGCAGCCACCTCTGGTCTGCCTTTGATGCCCCTTCCCCAGGGCCTGGATGGCCACTCATTCCCCAGGGAGGAGAGCTGATCAGAATCCTCATCCTGTTCTCACCACAGATCAAGAAAAGAGCAGACCTCTCTCTACTGGGCGGGCAGAGGGTGCTGGCTGTGGAATCCCCACAGCCAGGGCAGACCTCCAGTGGAACAGAAACTGCTCCTTCCTGCCCAGAAGGGCACAGGCCGAGGGGCGTTAGTGCAGGAAGTCAACGGTGAAGGAGCCAAAGGTGGCAACACAGGATGACCTGGGAGAATCTCCAGAAGAGTCTGTAAACCTTGCCGAAGGCTCCCACTGCAAGGCCCGGGGACCCCTGGTGAGGACCACCTATGATAACTTTAGGTGATCCACAGAAAAAAATTCAATGCTTAACCCTTAGGTATGTGTTTTAATACGTACTAGGAGAAATAAATAGCTCATTAAGCCTATAATTTCACAGGTGCTTCTCTTTTTATTTTTAAGTTGAAATTCGTATCATATAGCATACAATTAACCTTTTAAAGGTGACAGTGTTTTTCTAATTTTTTTTACAGCGTACTTGGTGCAAATGCATACAGCATTTGGTGTATTCACAATGTGGGATAACCACCTCTAATTTCAAAACATTTTCATCTACTACACTAATACAAAATGTTATTAATTGGGAAAATGGTCTGCGTGTGGGGGGGGTATATGGAAACTGTTTTCTGCATGATATTTCTGTAAACCTACAATGGCCCTAATAAAATAAACAAATAAGAAAATAAACAATTTTTTTTTTTTTAACATGGGCAGGCACCGGGAATCAAACCCGGGTCCTCGGGCATGGCAGGCAAGCATTCTTACCTGCTGAGCCACTGTGGCCCGCCCCAAATATTTTTTAAAAAAGGGATTCATCACTCCGGAAGACCACCCCATGCCCATTAGGTAATCACTGCCCATTTCCCCCCTACCCCAGCTCCCAGAAAACACCAGCCTGCTTCCTGTCTCCATGGATTTGCCTATTCTAGACATTTCGTATACAAAGAATCAAGGAGAATCAAACAATATGTGACCTTTAGCATCTGGCTTCTTCCATGTACCAGAATGTTTTCAAGGTCACAGATATTTCTGATGTAAAGCTCCTGTCAAAATTAATTTCTTTAAGGAAAAAGGGGAATCCATTTAAAGCAGTATGTTAAGGAAATAATAGTATGAGGTACTTAGGTACAACATACACGGCGACCATGACGCTAGAATTTGGGAAACTGACCTCTGCCGACCTGGGTGTGTCCCTGGGGACATGTAGGGATTGTGGACAGCAAAGTTTGTAAGGCTGAAGGGCTGCGGAAGGGAAGGCTGGCGTGGAAACATTCTTGTCGGCATCTCATTCAAGAAAAAGGAATTACTGCACCGACAATCAACCCATTGTCTTATAATAATAGCCAGAAATTACAAGAGCACAGCCGTGAGCCCTTCCTGGGCCTACTGTGTGGTCCAGCCAAGGGAAGGGACGCTCAAACTTTTTCTGCCCGCTCAGCCAGACACCTTGACTATTGCTGCAAAAAGAAGTGAGAGAACTGCGATTGCCCAGCCCTGTGCCTCAGCACACTCTTGGTGGAAGCCAAAGAGCCTGGTTTTAGCTGTCCGGGAACAGGTCTTCAGTCTCAGCAGTGCCGCTCCTGCCTGGGGCATGGGTGCACCCAGCTCAGAGTGGTCACTGCCTAAAAGAACACACCGTTATCTATGAGCAAACCCAAGGTCCACTCAGTTCACACCTTTATCCCTTGACAGTGGCACTCGGAGCTCCCTGGGTAACGGATGGTCCAGATCCTGGGAATAGGGTAAATGATGTATGGACAGTACACCCAGCTGATAGCCACGGCGTGAAAATGAAGTATGATCTAGATATTAAGAATAGAGCTGCCAAGTTTAAAAGGTTCCAAAAGAATCTGTGAACACACAAAATCCAATCACGGTAACCTGGCAGGAGTAATTTGGGGAGCCCCAACTGGATTGCGGGGGTATCTGAGAAGGCTAAACAGATAACATTTTATGAGGTACTGGCTGAAAAAAGAAAATGCTCACAGAGCTGGGCTGGTCGCTATAAGATATCCACACAGATGCAATCGGAGAGGCAAGTGGGCAGTGCATTTTCAGCACAATATGGGGGACAAGGTGCCCAGACCCACAACTTCGTGATCAGCAAGGAAGCCAGTAGCCATGACAACCAAAACCACAAGACCAATCACTAACACCAAATGAATACCTACTAAGTGTCAGGCACTATTTTAGAAGCATTCTATCCTTACAACAACCCTAGGACATAGGCACTAATATTATTCCATTCTGCAGCTGAGGAAATTGAGGCACAGAAAAATTAAGTGGCCCATCCAAAGACACATCTGGATAGTGGCAATAATGGGTACCACCATTAAGACCATCCAAATGAAACCCATGCTCATCACGGCATCCTCAAAGCAATGCTGGTTCAGAGAATGGACTTTGGAGTCAACTGACTGGGACTCAAATCTTGCTCTCCTGTGGTTGTTTCCTAACCACCTTATGCCCTAATTCCTTCATCTACAAAATGGGGATAATAACATGTGTCTTGCTGGGTGTGTAAAGATGAAATGAGAGGAGGCGCTCAAAGCACTCAGCAGATTGCACGGCATGTGGGAAGCCCTCAGTAGTTAGTCATGGCTAATGATCAGTTTAGGGTCTCCTACAGGGAAATCTTCTTGGGATGAAGCCTCACTATAGCAATTCTCCTTTTTTGCTGAGGGTTTCCCACATGCCATGCACTCAGCTCAGTACTTTGAGTGTCGCCTCTCATTTCACCTTCATATACCCTGCAAGGCAGGTGTTATCATCATCCTAATTCAAAACATGATTTCTAGTTTATGCATTTGCCTCTTGCGAGTTTAACCATTTCCCTGGAGACACTTCTCTTCTGCGCTTCCAAGACTGCAAAGCTGAGATCCAGGCCCCCAAGAACGATATAGGGGGTGCCCAGCTGGCCTCTCCCAGGCACCAGCCATCTGACGCATGGAGTCATCTCTATAGGCGGACCCACAGGAGATTCCTGGGGTGGCTTGGAGCTGCTAATCCTAACATCAGCATTACGCTTTTCCTTGAAGGATTTCTTTTCCTTTCCTTTAACAAAATTAGTACTGACTAATATTAACACGTAATCACAACTGCTAACACCAATGTGACTCTGATATGTGTGGCTTTCCAGGCATTTTCATATGCACAGGTACATAAAGTTTAACAAAAATGAAATTCCACTTTATATACTTTTTCTTGCTCTTTAACTAAAAAAAAAAAAAAGAGAGAAAGACATCTCTCCATGTCAGATTATGTAGCTCTATATCATTTTTTTTTTTTTGAATTCTGAGTAGAATGCAGCATGGCTTTTTAAAAACCGGTTGAAGATCGAAAATTATTCCTTTTTACTCTTCCTTTTCAACAATAAAGATATATTTCCTATGTGAAAAAAAGATATCACAAATGCTTTTTTGAAACTAACTATACTTTTGTAAAATGAATTATCAAAGAAATGAAACTTACATACAAACAAACAAAAAAACTAGTAGTCAAGGAAATTTACACCCCTAGGAGTGATGTCTCAGGTAGTGGGGAGGGTAGTGAGTTCACCTGCTGAGTTGGCTTAGAGAGGGAGGCCACATCTGAGCAACAAAAGAGGTTCTCTGGAGGTGACTCTTAGGCATAATCATAAGTAAGCTTAGCTTCTCCTTTGCAGGAATAAGTGTCATAAGAGCAAGCCCCAAGACCGAGGGCCTGGCCCATCAGATTGGCAGTCCCCAATGAATGCAAGAATATCAGGTCTTCCCCAGGTGGGGAAGTTTAATATTTCTACATTTTTCCATAGTCCCTCAAGGGGACTTTGCAGATACTTTTTAATCTTCTGCCCACATTACTCTGGGATGTATCAGGATATGACTCCCAGGTACGAGCCTTGTCCTGATATGGTGGGATTGAGAAACCCTTCTTGACAAAAAGGGAGAAGAGAAATGACACAAAATAATGTTTCAGTGGCTGAGAGATTTCAAATAGAGTCAAGAGGTCATCCTGGAGGTTATTCTTATGCAATATATATACATCCCTTTTCAGGTTTTGGTGTATTGGAGTAGCTAGAGGGAAATATCTGAAACTGTTGAAATGTAACTCAAAAGCCTTGATTCTTGAAGATGACTGAATAACTTTAGAGCTTTTAAGGTGTGTCCATGTGATTGTGAAAACCTTGTGACTGACACTCCCTTTATCCAGTGTATGGACAGATGAGGAAGAAAAAAAAGACAAAAGATAAATAAGTAATGGGGGAGGTATGTGTTGGATATTCTTTTCCACTTTTATTTTTACTTTTTATTATTTTTATTTTTTGGAGTAATGAAAATGTTCAAAAATTTATTGTGATGATGAATGCATCACATTATTGTGATGATGAATGGCTACATGATAATGCTGTGAACCACTGATCGCACAATTTGGATGATTATATGGTATGCGAAGATATAATATCTCTCAATAAAATGAGTGGTTAAGAGATAATGTAAGAACACTTTAAAGCAAACACAGCTGGCTCCATTTTTGTTCATTATTTTCCAGTTCTTGTCCACCTACAAGAACTAGAACAGACATTTTTATCTATCACCTTCATCACACTACACCTGACACATCTGTCCAGGTTTCCTCGGAGCTCCCTTGCAGGGTTAGGTGAAGGGAAAGAGGGGCATGGGGGCGGCGGGATGGTGTTGGGTTATTCCATAGGACAATGTCTAGAGCAGGGTTCCTGGGACAGACCCCTGAGAAACCTGGTGGAGCCCCTAGACCACTCCTCAGAATAACGCTTTCAAATGCATAAAATAAAATATGTAGGATTTACAAAAGAAACTAATTACATTGAAATACAGTTAATGTGGTAATACCATGTATACTTTTTAAAAAAATTTATTTTTAATCCATATTTTTTATTCATGTGTTTATACTGTAGATAAAAGGAGCATCAGAATAAGGTTTTCACAATCACCTAGTCACATTGTAAAAGCTATATCATTATACAATCATCTTCAAGAAACATGGCTACCGAAACACAGCTCTACAGTTTCAGGCACTTCCCTCCAGCCTCTCTAATATATCTTAAATTAAAAAGGAGTTATCTATACGATGCATAAGAATAACCTCCAAGATAATCTCTGGACACTATCTATTTGAAATCTCTCTGTCACTGATTCTTTATTTTGTCTCACTTCTCTCTTCCCCTTTTCAGGTTTTCTCAATCCCTTAATGCTGAGTCCCAGCTCACTCTAGGATTTCTGTCCCATGTTGCCAGGAAGGTCCACACCCCTGGGAGTCATGCCCCATGGAGAGAGGGGAAAGGTAGTGAGTTTTCCTGCTATGTTGGCTGAGAGAGAGGCCACATCTGCGCAGCAAAACAGGTTCTCTGGGGGTGACTCCTAGGCCTAATTTTAAGTAGGCTTAGCCTATCCTTCACAGGGATAAGTTTCATATGAAAACAAAAACCAAGATCGAGGGTTCGGCTTATTGATTTCATTGTCCTCACTGCTTGTGAGAATATCAAGCCTTCTCTATATGGGGAAGTTGAATTTTCCCTCTTTCTCACCATTCCCCCAAGGGGACTTTGCAAATACTTTTTTATTCACTGTTCAAATCACTCTGGAATTTATCAGAGCATCACTCTGGACAAACCTACAAAATCTCATGCCCTACTCAAGTTTCAATTCAATTAAACTGTCCAGATAAGTTATATTAGGAGATGCACTAGTCAAAATATAAATTTTGTATCAAACATTTTTTGCTTTAGTATCACACATAAGTTAAAGTTTTAAAATATGAATTACCATCTATTTTCCACACCCTACAATATTGACATTCCTTTGTTCTTCCTCATGCAAAAACATTTTTTTAATCTGTACATTTAGTCACTATCGTTGTACACGCTAGGCATTCCTAGATTATACCATTGGTCTTTATCATCTGTCTTTCCTTCTGATTTCATTTGTGCTCCCAGCCGTCCTCCCTCTATCATTCTTACATTCAGCATACTAACATTGTTGTATTACAGTTAGGTAGTACTGTACTATCCATTTCTGAATTTTTACAATCAGTCCTGTTGCACAATCTGTATCCCTTCAGCTCCAATTACCCAATATCTACCCTATTTCTATCTTCTAATGGTCTCTGTTCTTAACTGAAATTCTCCAAGTTCATTAGTTCATATCAGTGAGACCATACAGTATTGGTCCTTTTGTTTCTGGCTAATCTCACTCAGCATAATGTCCTCAAGTTCCATCCATGTTGTTATATACTTCATAACTTTATTCTGTGTTACAGCTGCATAATATTCCATCGTATGTATATACCACAGCTTGTTTAGCCACCTGTCTATTGGTGGACATTTGGGCTCCATGTATACTTTTTTTATTTGTCTAGTAATAAATTCTAGCACTGGGTCTTATTTCTATCACATTTCAATTCTTATCACACTTCTTTGAAATGAAGTGAGGAAGACAAATGATATTTCAAGACATCTACAACAAATAACGTGATTTGAAAATATCCATGATTTCTATTGGTGACAAAGTCTCAGCCTATTATCACTAATACCCACGTGGTTTTTTGCTACATTTGCCTAAATCCATTAGCATTTCCTTTGAAGTTAATGAAAACAAAGATGTCATTTTTTTCCCCACCCAAGTTCACAGACCTCTTGAATTCTGTGTGGGTAACTGGGTTCTAGGTTAAGATCCCCTCCCTAGCAGTGAGTTTCTAGATTTATTAGCCTGGGAAAACTATAGGGAGCAAATTCTTTCCGAACGTCTTTCCCCTTTTCATTTTTTTTTTCTACCCCTTTTACCCAATCCACCAGCTTTCCTTCAGTTCTCATGACTATGGAATCATTTGGTATCAATTTCAGCATTTCTTCCATCTTTAGCCAAGGGCCCAGCCCCCAGCCACTTCCACTGACCATTCTCTGCAGCACACATAGATAAAAGCCCATCTTGTCATCTTCCAACTCAGCAGGTTTCATATTTGCACTAGATTTAACAGGCACATCCCTATTTCTTCCTTCCTGCTAGAAGTCATCAAACAAGTCCAGTCAGTTCTGAACGAAGGAAGCTGGGTAATCCACCTATTTATTGGAGGCTGCCTAATCCAAATAGATGCTTTTCATCACAGAAGGTATTTTCCAGGACTATGCAAATCCAGAGGATCAATCTCCTTCTTTCATACAAACATTGGCACTGGGTTCATCTCTGAAATCACGGGCACCAACCAGGCTCTGGTTCTTGGCTCATGTTTTAGAAGTTATTGGAGGTTGTACTCTCCTCCTTTTCTTTCACCAATAATAAGCATGTTGCACTTGTGTGGCACATTATGCTCCTCAGAAGTAATATTCACAAACAAAATGATGTTATCTCAGAGACAGGATGTTTGCCCAGAGCTCCAGGTTCCTAACCTGATACTCATTTCATCATGCTGGGATTCCATTATAACATAGAATTCCTTAAATATAGTTAATCCATGTCTTCTTTAGATAAGCATGGACAGCTCATGCGCTCCTTTAATGTTACTTGAAAATTTAAAATAATTCAAATATTGTGGCTAAAAACAAAGCAATGAGAATTTAAAGAAGAAAATATTCTTATCTTGATCTCTGAAAACTATGTATATTTAACTTCAATCATATAATATCCGGGGGTGATAAGTTTCTCCTAGTTGGCCTGGGACTGTCCCAGATTTAAAAATGAAAATCCTGTGTCCCAGGAAACTTAGTCCCAAGAAAACCCTTAGTTCTGAGCAAACCAAGATTACCGGTTACTCTAGATGCCACTGTGTGCTTTGAGTTCGCTTTCCCACCACAGTTTTTAAAAAATCCTGCATAAATCCAAGGTGGAGCACAATGTGGGTCCTTTCACTGTCACGCCTATGCTGCTTCGCAAAGCTTTGGACCTTCCCCAGCAATGCTGCATCAGTGTTCACGTTTAATCAGACAAAAAATAAAAAAGCAAGTCAAATACTTACTTCTCTAAATGCCTAAAAATAATTAAAAAAAACATGAGTTGAACTTATCCCTCATTTTTTTGAGGTAGCCTGGGGACCTAACCACTATTTACACAAATGGATTACTACAGGAAAACATTTCATTTTATTTCTTTATTATTATTATTTTTATTTTTAATTGAGCCCCCACATCAAGCATCGTGAATTGCTTTATTCTCAAAAGCACAGTACAGTAGGGAATGAGGGCAGATTGTCATTTTCACATAGGGAAACTGAGACTCAGAGAGAGGTGGAGTGATCTGTCCAGGGTCACGCTGATTGTAAAATGATGTGGCCATGTCCGAACCCAGACAGTCTACGCTTGAGTCTGCCTGTTAACAACAAGACTATTTCAGTCCAAGGAATAAGAGGTAGGCTCTCACCCCCCAGAAAACCTGTAATTCCTATTTTTTTTGGTTTGTGGCTATACCTTCATTTCAGCTAAGATAGGCCAACCAAGAGCTCGCAATAGTTCCAGAAGATATACAAGTTAAACTGTTAGCCAGTCATTACAAGAGAAACACTGAGCTCACACGCAGTGTCTTGGTGGGTGAGAAGGTTACTCCTGAACAATTCCCATTTTCTTTGCTGCGAGTGGATGAATGCAGTCAATAATTACATCCTGTGGTTACATGGTATGTATAATTATATCTATTTGCCAGTTAGTTTTATTTTTCTAAGGAAAAGTACACAGCCTGCTGAGATGTTTAGGAAGAATCAATAGTTCTGTCCTTGACTGTGTTACCGATATCGTACATCCCAATACCCTCCCGAGTTGTCACACACATGGGAAAGGAGCAGCTGTCTCTGGCCGTGTCCTTTAATTCCCACCATCATCTATGTCCTGTTCACAAAAAGAATACATTTCTCCTGGACCCACCCACCTCAACTCTGCCTTAATTTTTCTTCCCCATCCTGTTTTCTCACTGCAGTAGAGTAGAAAATTCAAGGGCTTGGAGCCAGACAGAACAGGTTTCCAGTTATATTTTTGATCCAGTTTGTTTCCTGTGCTAAACAGTTTCTTGGAATCATATGATCCTATTTTTCAACAACCCCAAATGACAAGTTCTCTTGTGATCCCATTTTAAAGAAAACAATCTTGAGTTATAAGGAAGTCAAGTAACGTGATCAGGCCATCCTATTTTGAGGGTCCACTCTAGACAACAGCATCAATTATCTCCTGCTTTTAGTGGGTCAGGAATCCAGGGGTGGATTAGCTGCAGCCCCTGCCTTAGGATTTCTTCCAGGATGGTAATCCAGGGGTTGGCCAAGGTAGCAGCTTCATCTGAAGGTTTGATGGGGGGCCTGCCTCCAAGCTCATTATGTGGCTGTAGCGGCCATCGAACTAAGGCCTCAGCAACTCAGGGGCTGCTGGCCAGAGGCCTCCCTCAGCTTTCAAACGTGTGGACTTCTCTGTGGAGCATTTTACAACATGGTGGCTGGCTTCACCAAGGGAGCAAGAGAGAAGACAGGAGAGAGAATAGAATACTGCAAGATGGAAGCCGTGGTCTTTGTGTCCTGGAAGTGACATGATGTGGGGCTCCCTGGGGCCATGTCAGAAGATCTGCAGTGGCATACTTCTTCCAGAAGGTGTCTACTGCAAATCTCAAGGAGTTCAGATCTTGAGGTGTGATGTTTCTCCAGCTCTACCACCTCGTAGCTCTGTAACCTCAGGAAAGCTCCAGAACTTCTCTAAACCTCCATTTTTCTCATCCCTCAAATAGGTATAATAATAGCACCTGAACTTATAGAGTTGTTGTCAGGATTAAATAAGTCAACATATATTAAGCACCCAAATACAGTGCTGGATTCCTACTCCAAAGCCCTGTTAGCTGAGTGGCTGTAGAATCATCTGGACTCCCTCCCTTCCTGGGTAGCCTCCCATGGTTGTCTGAGTGGCTGTAGAATTATCTGGAATCCCTCCTGTGTTAGTTTGCTAGCTGCTGGAATACAGTATACCAGGAATGGAATGGCTTTTATAAAGGGGAATTAAGTTGCAAGTTTACAGTTCTAAGGCCATGAAAATGTCCAAATTAAGGCAAAGCTATAAAAATTTTCCAAATTAAGATATCCAGGGAAAGATACCTTGGTTCTAGAAAGCTGATGATGTTTGGGATTCTCTCTCAGCTGGAAAGGCACATAGTGACGTCCGTCAGCTTTCTCTCTTCAATTCATAAGGCTTCCCCGGGGGTGTTTTCCTTCTTCTCCAGAGATCTCTGGCTGCGTGGGCTCTGTTGGTTCTGGTGGCTCTAAAGCTTTTTCCCAAGGAAACAGGACCCATTTCTCCCAGTTCAATGACTAGAACTGAACCATAAAGAATGTTAAATTTGATGATAAAGACTACCATCAACTTTAGTCTTGCATTTTACAGAGGAGGAAACAAAGTTTCAGAGAGGTTATAGAGGACAATATGTATGGGACTGACCAATATTTATTGCCAGCTCCAAGTGGGGGTCTCTGTGAATGACATGTGCCCCCTTAGAATTGTTCAGGGAGGCCCTAAGGGAAGTGGATAGGGCTTGGGGTTCCACAGTTAGTTCATGGAAGGGATGGGATAAGAACTTTGTTTTCTGATTCTCAGTCCACAACTCTCTCTGCATTGTACCATTAAATTAAGGATTGCTTTCTCCAACACAAGTAATCCTCCCGTACCCCTGCTAACCAGCTAGGACTTGGCACTTTTGTCCTTGTGTATTCAGAGCCTACTGCAGAGTAGGCACAACTTAGGGGGTAGATTTGAGAAATAATAATGCACTAGTCCATTTCTACACCTTTCAAGTTAGAATGATTTCTGAATAAGAAAGACAACTCCTGGGGAGACTCTGTGTTTCTTTATTCTGGACAAAGTATTCCAAGTCTCCAATGGCCTGGAGCCACTCTGCTTTGTGTTTTTGTCTGTATACCCTTAGTCTAATTTGAACCCACCTTCCACTTTTTCTCCCTTAACATCTCCCCTTCTTGGTGGAGGGGGGCTCTTTGATCTTGGCTCAGGCGGAAACGGGAAATCCTAGATTAGACTCTGATGGCCAAAGAATGTCTACCAGTCCCAGGCAGGGACAACCAATTTGGAATGAGATAAGAGTATACATTTTAGGTTTATGGAAAAAAAATTGCTTTTTGTGATAAATTTGTAAAAGTTGAGTTAATCAATATAGGAATGAGTAGTATAGTTTTGACAAAGGGGAAAAAAACATGATTCCTATTCATTGCACGAGACCATATAGTTTAAGGTGATATTGGCAAAACAACGTTAAAAAGATAAAACAAACTGGGGGAGATATTTTCAATTCATCATGGCTCAAGAACTAGTTTCCTTAATCAATAAAGCATCTAAGGCAGGCCACGGTGGCTCAGCAGGCAGAGTTCTCGCCTGTAATGCCAGAGACCTGGGTTCAATTCCCGGTGCCTGCCCATGCCAAAAAAAAATTTAAAAATAAAGCATGTATACAAATCATAAGAAAAAGACCAAAAACTCAATAAAGAAATAATGAGGATCTGAACAGGCAGTTGAGAGAAGAGGTGAATTCCTATCCATTTGAAAAGATGTCGCACTTCACTGAAAATAAAATAAATGAAAATTTACTACAACGAAGCACTGTATCCCTCCCATGGATTGGCAAACATCAAAAAATTTGGTAACTCAGTATTGGTGGAAGTGTAAATTAGTATAATCTCTTTAGAGTGCAGTTTGTAATGTCCACCACAATTTAAAACAAACCATAAGCTTTGATTTCACAATTTCATAGAAATTCTCACAGATGTGGAAAAATGATATACAGGGATTTTTGTTGCAACATTTTTGGTAATTGGAAGCAATCTAAACATTCATCAAAGGGGACTGGTTAAATAAATTGTTGTATCTGTATAGAGTGGAAAATTATACAGGCATGGAAAAGAATGACAAGACACTATCTGTAGTGATAAGGAATGATCTCTAAGACATTTTAAGGTAAGAAGGTAAAGTGTGGGACAGTGTATGGAAAATGTTACCATTTGTATGTGGATGCTGTAAAGGAAGGTAGATAATATATTGTGAATATATATGCTTGTGAATGAATGAAAATCTCTGGAAAGATACCAAAGAAACTGATAACAGCAGTGTCTATGGAAAAGGGAACTAGAGGCTTACTTTAGCATCTTTTAAATTCTGTAATATGTTAATGTCTATTTTAGTTTCATTGGCTACTCAAGCAAACACCATGCAATGGCTTGGTTTAGACAATGGGAATTTATTAGCTTATGGGTTTGAAGCTAAAAGAAAGTGAAAATCAAGGTGGCATCAAGGTGGTGCTTTCTACAAGAAGACTGACTTTCTGGGGCTGGCTGCCAGGGACGCTTGGTCTTTGACCCCTCGTTGCATGGCAATGAGTGTGTTTGCCTCTCCTGTACACTCCATTCTCTCCTGGGTTCCACTGAATTTCAGCTTTTGGCTGCTCATTGTGGCTTTCTCTCTGTCTGAATTTCATTTGGCTTATATAGGGCTCCAGCAATAGGATTAAGACCCATTCTGACTGGGGTGGGCCACGCCTTTAATTGCACTAACTTCATCAAAAAGTCCTACTTACAATGGGTTCACACCCACAGGAATGGATTACACTTAAGAACATGTTTTTTTCTGGGATACCTATTGTTCTAAAGTCCATACTCCACCCACCGCACTCCAAAACGGCATATTCTTTCTATTGCAAAATACATTCACTCCATCAACATCCCCAAAGCCTTAAGTCATTTCAAAAACAATGCCAAGTACAAAGTCTCATCAAAATCAGCTATGGGTGTGGTCTGTCCTGAGACATAATTTTCCTCTGTCTGTGGACCTCTGGAATCCAGAGAACAAGTTATCTGCTTCCAATATACAGTAGAGGGACAAGTATAGAATAAGCACTCCCATTCCAAAAGGGAAAAACTGGAAGAAAATGGGAAGAAAAATAGGGGTCACAGGTCCCAAACAATTCAGAAACCCATTAGATTCAGGGTCTGAAGGCTATCTATAGATCAATGTTTTGTCCTCTGGTCCTGATGGAGCTGGCAGTGCTCTCCCCAAATACTGGTGTGAAGCCTTCACCCTCTCCAAACATGGGAACTGGTGGCCAGGCTCTAGAGGCCTCCCTCTCCAAGTGCTGGAGTGGCAGCACTCTTCCTGCACAGTGGAGCAGAAGGCCCGCCCCCTCCAAGCACAGACACAGGCGACCTGCCCCCTTGAAGGGCAGGGAACCCGGGTCATACATCTTCAGACCACCGCAATGTCCTACTTATTAAACATAAATAAATTACAATAAATAGACAAAATTGTAAAACGTAAGAGAGACCCAGGGCTGAATTCACAGACGTACAACCAGTGCACGTTCAAAGAGCCCTGCGCTTGGTTTAACGCTCTGATGTTGTCATCTTGAAATTCTTAATTTTTGAACAAGAGGCTGCACATTTCGTCCTGCACTAGGCACTGTAGATTAGTGAGTCCTAGAGAGACCTTGGCTTTACAAGTGTTCTCTGAATCAGTCTCAGATTTAAAAGAACTTCAAATTCACTTTCTTGGGGCCACTCATGACTACAGTGAAAATAAATATACAAATAAACTTTTGAAATTGCAGAGCAAACAACCAAAACCATCACTATTCACCTGATCGGTAAAAGCCACAAATTTGCATGTAGGACACCTAGGATACCTACCTGGATGCGTTCTGCCCAAACTGGAAAAGCCATTTACTACTTCCCAAGAACTGTCTGACATTTCAGTTTTCTGTGAAAGGAAGCTCTGCACAATAAAAATCTCATGTGGTTTCTGCCTGCCGGATAGACTAAACAAAATCGTGGTTCTGTTAAAACATATGCACAAGATATTCTGCTTTTAGGAATTTTGCTTTGATAACCTTGGGAAGCAAACAAACACAGCAGCACTAGCTCTTACCTGGCCAGGGTGCATTAGTCTGCCCATCTCAATTCTAAATAGTCCTTTCAAATGGGGCCATTTCAGCTAGGAGTGCTTATCCACAAATGGATGGATTAGAACTATGTTTTATGAGAGGACTGGAATAAGTGCCAGAAACACGACAGCAAAGTCAACCAAAGGCAACCCTCAAAGGTTAAGGAGGTGAGAAAGATGTTAACTTAGACAACATAACATACTTATGCTTTATTGTGTATTCGTTTTCTCAGCTGTAAAATGGATAAAATGCGACCTACTTCACAAGACCATTGCATGGATCAAATAAGAGATAGTGGATGTGAACATGCTTTGTAAATTGCTAATTATTAAGGTGTCATCACACAAATTGTGCAAGGATATCATTTTGAGTAGGTATCTGTGTTTTTGCTTCCAGTGAGGTTTTCAACAGGAGGAGGCAGCCACATTTCACACCTGCCATGCTAACTAACTAAACAAAGCAAAACCTTGTTTCTCAGTTACAAAAGTAACACAAGACTTCACATTGTAAAATAAACAGACAAACAACTCAGAAGTAAATAGGGTAAAAAGTGGAAGTGCTCCTTAACCTTCTACCACAAATCCCACTCCCCTGTTAGCATGGTGTTGTGAATTCTCCCGGGAGATTTTACATGCATCTGGATGATTTAAAATAAAACAATGAGAACTTTATAAGAGGTATCCCACCCCCCTCCCCAACCTCAGGGAAGGCCATTGCATCACACAGGATAAGATCTCTACCACTAACCTCTTGCAGAAGCAAAGATGTCTCTAAGTTCAAATCCTGCGTCATTAAATTAATTTCCCAATGCTGCTGCTTACTGGCCATTGAACGTATTCACAAGGAGTCATTTTCAAAAGCAGACCCACCATTTAGGCATTAGCAGGAGAATAATCAGAGATCTGATCACCAGACACATCCTTACAGCATGAGGTCTCAGGGGAGCAGATCCGCAGGTGACCCTAATCACCAAGGAAAGTAGCGACCTCGAGTTACCTGTAATAATAAGTAATAATAATCAATTTTTTAGAAAAGCACTTTACATGTGTCATCTCCTCATTTTCAGAAAAGGTAGGCCAGCTGCAGGGAAGTGCCTGAAACTGCTCAACTGTGTTCCAGTAGCCTTAATTCTTGAAGACATAAGTATAATTTACAATGTGACTGTGTGATCATGAAAACCTTGTGTCTGAGGCTCCTTTCGTCCAGGGTATGAACAGCTGAGTTTTTAAAAAAAAGGATTAAAAAAACACAAATAAATAATTGGGGGAGATAAACGGTAAAAATTGGGTAGATTGAAATGTTGTGGGTTCGTGAGAGGGAGGGATGGGGGTACAGAATGTATGCGTTCTTTTTCTGTTTCTTTTTATTTCTTTTCTGGAGTGATGCAATGTCCTAAAAATGATCAAGGTGAAGAATGCACAACTATATGATGATATTGTGAGCCATGGATTGTATAATATGGTTGGACAGTATGTGTGTGGATATTTCTCAATAAAAATATAAAAAAAAAAGCGGATCTGTTGATTAGTCCCATTTTAGAGATTAAGAGTCTGAGAGACAGAGAGGCAGGGAGCCAGGCACTGGGAAGAGGCAGGGCTGTATTTAAAGCCCTCTGGGGTTGGGTGACTGCCAGGCAGGGATTTGGGGAAGCAGGAACACAGCTGCTGTCACAGAAAGCCAACGTTTCTCATAGACCATCT